>JAPDFW010000068.1:0-132500 GCA_028826165.1 Anaeramoeba ignava
TTTTTGGAAATAAATAAATTGGTTAAATATTTTTTTGATTAATAATTAATAATAAATAATTGATTAAAATATTTGGATTTTTGATTATTTTTTAATTACCTTCATTAAAAGACAGATTATTTAAAGCCCAACATCCATATTTTTGAATATCTTCATTATTTGGGAAATTATTCATTGCTTTAATAATAGGTTCAATTCCTTTTAAATTTCTAATTTCAATTTGGTTTTCTATTTTTTTGGAAATAAATTGAAATTGAAATTGAAATTGAAATTGAAATTAATTTTTTTTTGGATTTTTGGAAATAAATTGAAATTAATTAAATATTTTTTGATTAATAATTAATAATAAATAATTGATTAAAATATTATTTTAATTTATAATTTTATTTGTTTTTTATTTACCATTATCAGCAGCAATATTAATTAAAGCTCCACATCCTTTTTCTTGAATATCTTGATTATTTGGGAAATTATTCATTGCTTTAATAATAGGTTCAATTCCTTTTAAATTTCTAATTTCAATTTGGTTTTCTATTTTTTTTGGAAATAAATTTGAAATTGAAATTGAAATTGAAATTAAAATTGAAATTGAAATTAATTTTTTTTGGATTTTTGGAAATAAATAAATTGATTAAATTTTTTTTTGATTAATAATTAATAATAAATAATTGATTAAAATATTTGGATTTTTGATTATTTTTTAATTACCTTCATCAAAAGACAGATTATTTAAAGCTCCACATCCATTTTCTTGAATATCTTCATTATTTGGGAAATTATTCATTGCATTAATAATAGATTCAATTCCTTTTAAATTTCTAATTTCAATTTCGTTTTCTATTTTTTTGGAAAATAAATTGAAATTGAAATTGAAATTAATTTTTTTTGGATTTTTTTGGAAATAAATTGAAATTAATTAAATATTTTTTTGATTAATAATTAATAATAAATAATTGATTAAAATATTTTAATTTATAATTTTATTTGTGTTTTATTTTTATTTACCATTATCAAGAGCAATATTCAATAAAGCCCAACATCCTTTTTCTTGAATATCTTTATTATTTGGGAAATTATTCATTGATTTAATAATAGGCTCAATTCCTTTTAAATTTCTAATTTCAATTCTGTTTTCTATTTTTTTGATATTTTTTTATTAGGAAATAAATTTGAAATTGAAATTGAAATTAATTTTCTCATTTCATTTTATAAATTAATTAATTTCAATTTTTGATGAGAATTAGAAATGTAAAAATTATGGAAATAAATATTTGTTTTTTGTTATAAATTTTCTTACCTGAATTAATTGCAATATTAATTAAAATTGAAATAGATTTTTCTTGAATAATTTGATTATTTGGATAATTATTGATTGTATTAATAATTGTTTTAGTTCCATTTAATTTAGAAATTTTAATTCCTTGTAATTTTCGATTTTTTATTTCTTCAGCTTTTTGTTTTGTGAAAGAAGAAAAAGAAAAAGATTTAAATTTGCAAATAATTAATTTTCTTTTTGTTTTTTGATTTGTTAAAAAGAAATTAATTTACTTTTTAATCCTCCTGAAAATATTAATAAAGCTTCAGATGCTTTTATTTGAATATCTTCATTATTTGGGAAATTATTCATTACATTTATAAGAGGTTCAATTCCATTAAATTTTTTTATTTCTATTTGATTATCTTTAAATTGCCAATTGTTATTATTATTTTTAATATTATTATTCAAAAATTGTTTCAAAAAAATAAATATTTTACCTTCATTTTCTTTTGCAAATTTTTGTAAAATAAAACATCCATTTTCTTGAATAATTTCATTATTTGGAAATTTATTCATACATTCGACAATAAAAGGAATATCAATTTCAATTAATTCTTTTTTTTTTTGGTTTAAAAATATTAAATTAAATTAAATTAAATTAAATTAAATTAAATTTTCTTTTTGTTTTGTTTTTGAGTTTGATTTACTTTGATCTTGTTGTTGAATTGAATTTGAAAGATCTTGTAAAAAATTTGTTGTTTTTTCTGGTGATTGAAGAATTTCTATTTTTAATTTTTGATTTTCAATTTCATTTTGAATATTTTTGATTTCTTGATCAATTTTTGAATAAAATTCATTTTTTCTTTTTTCAATTTCATTGTTAAAATCTTGAATTATTTTTTCAATTTCATTTAAATTTTCATTTTTAATTTCAATTTCTTGAATTTTCTTTTCAATTTTTTCTAAATATTTATTTTTTTTAAATTTAATTCTATTTTTTATTTCTTGAATAATTTTTTCTAAATTTTCATTTTCATTTTCAATTTTGTTTTTTTGAATAAATTCTTTAAATTCTTGAATTTCTTTCCTGTTTTTTTCAAATTCATTCTTAAATTGTTGAATTGTTTCTTCAAATAATTTTAAATCTTCTTCTGTTTTTAATTTGGGAAAATTTATTAATTCTTGATATTTTTTATCAATTTCTTCCAAATTTATATTCTTTATTTCTTTGAATTTATTTTGAATTTCTTCAATTTTTTTTTGAAAATTTTCTAAATCTTGTTTTCTATTTTGTTCAAATAAATC
Source organism: Anaeramoeba ignava (assembly GCA_028826165.1). Classification (NCBI taxonomy): domain Eukaryota; family Anaeramoebidae; genus Anaeramoeba; species Anaeramoeba ignava. Next base: position 2,564 of record JAPDFW010000068.1, read on the forward strand.
TTTCAAATTAATAATTCTTTTATTAAATTCTTGTAAATATTCTTTTTTCATTTTTTCATTATTTTGAATTAATTGTTGAAATTTTTCTTCAATTTCTTTTTTCCGTTTTTCATATTCTTCTTGAATTTCTTCAATTTCTTTTTTAATTTTTTCTAATTTTTCTTTTTCTTTTTGGATTATTCTTTTTTTCTCATAAAGTTGATTAATTTGAAATTCTGTTATTTGATTTTCTTGTTCAAATTCTTCAATATTTGAATTTAATAAAACAGTTTTATTTTGGAGTTGGGAAATTGATTTATTTTTGATTTGTTGAATTTGAAATTGATTAATTGATTTTGTTTGTGAAATTTGATTTAATAAATTTGAAAAAGAATTTTCAATTTCATTTATTTCATTTTCATTTTCATTTTGATTTGTTTCAAATTTAATTAATTTTATCAATTTTTTTTGATTATTTTGATTCAATTTTTGTTCAATTTGTTGAATAATTTGAAGTTGATTTGGAATATTTTGATTTAAAGAAATTAATCCAATAAAATTGTAAATTTGATTTTGATTTTGATTTAAATATTTATCAAAATTTGGATTTGAAATGATAAATTGAATATTTTGGAAAATAAATTCTTCACAATTTTGAGAAAGATTTTTTGAATTAATTTCTTGAGATTTGAAATAAATTTCCAAAATATTCTCAATATTAAAAATTGATTGAATTTCAAGTTCAATTTTGAATTGAATTTCTTTTAATTTAATTTGATTTGCAAATTTAAAATATTCATCAAATTTTCGTTTATCAAATTTAAATTTTCCATTATAAAAAAATTTAATAATTGGTTTAACAATTTCAGAACTAAAATTATTAAAATAAATTGAATTAAATTTATTTTCTCTTCTGTTTATCATAAAATATTTTGAACGAGCTTCTAAAATTGATTTATGACAAGGAATTGAAATTTTATCTTTTCCACAATAAATTTGAAAATCTGAAGTTTTTTTATTTCCAAACATTAAACCAATTTGTTTATTTGCTTGATTTATTAAGAATTTATTGAATTTTTTAATTTTGGATTGAATTTCTTCATTTTGAATTTGAATTTGATTTTGATTTTGATTTTGATTTTGATTTTGATTTTGATTTTGATTTTGAATTTGATTTTGATTTTGATTTTGATTTTGATTTTGATTTGATTTTGATTTTGAATGATGTTTTGAATGTTTTGAATGATGTTTTGAATTTAATTTTTGTTTTGATTTTGATTTTGATTTTGATTTTGAATGATGTTTTGAATCAATTTGTTTTGAATCAATTCGTTTTGAATGATGTTTTGATTTTGATTTTGATTTTGATTTTGATTTTGATTTTGATTTTGATTTTGATTTTGATTTTTGATTTTTGATTTTTTGAATGATGTTTTGAATGATGAATTTTTTGATTTTTTTGAATGATGTTTTGAATGATGTTTTGAATGATGTTTTGATTTTGGATTTGATTTTTGTTGAATTAATTTGTTTTGGAGAATCACTCATTTTTTCATTTTTTTTTATTTTAATTTTATTTTTTAAAAAAAGGAAAATTATTTTTAATTGGAATAAATAAAATAAATATTTTGAGAAATAATAATAAATCAATAATAAAAATGATTTTCTTTTCATTTTATTATTGATTTAAATTTAATTTTAAATTTTTATTGATAATTTTTGTTTAAATAAAATTTGAAAATTTATTTTTCCTCTTTTTGTTTATTGAAATAATAATAGATTAATAAGTAATTAGCAATTATTTTGTTTTTATTTCATTTATATTTTATATTTTTATTATTATTTATTATTAAATTTGATTTTTATTTTGTTAAATTAAATAATAAAAATATTTACTTAATTTTAAATTTTGAAAAGAAAAATGAAAAATAAAAATGGAATAAAGAATATTAAATAGTTAAATTTAGAATTAATCTATTTTATATATTTTATTAATATTTCTTTATTTAAAATAATATAAAAATAATTCCCAATAATTTAATAAAATTAATAAAATATTTTAATTAATTTATTTTAAAAATGGAATAAAGAATATTAAATAATTAAATTCAGAATTAATTTATTTTATATATTTTATCAATATTTTATTTATTTTAAAATAATATAAAATAATTCCCAATAATTTAATAAAAATTAATAAAATATTTTTAATAAAGAAAAATTGAATTTGAATACTATTTAATAATAATTTAAATTGAATTTCTTTTTATTTTAAACTGAATATTTTCATTGCTTAAATTAATATTTTTGATTATTTATTTTTATATTTGATTGATTAATATTGAAAAAGAAAATATTAAAAATAAATTAATAAAATTATTATTTTAATAATAAAATTGAATAATAAATCATTTTTAAATTAATTTTCAAATTAAATATTAAATTAAATCTATTCTTATTTTTATATTTGGATTTAATTATTTTAATTGATTGACAAATAATTAATTAATTATTATTACCAATTTTATTGATTTTAATTAATTGATTTCGATTGGTATTGGTTGATCATCATTGATTGAATTGAAAATTTGATGGACATTGATTAATTATTGGTAATTGTATCATTTTAATTGGTAATTGATTGATTTGATTGGATTGGATTAATTTGATTAATTCGATTGATTGGATTGATTGAATTGATTTATTGGTAATTTTACCAATTGAATTAGTATTCATTGATTGGTGATTCATTATTATTAATTGACAATTGGTAGATTGATTCCATTAATTGACAATTGATTTGATTTTTGACTGATGGTGATTGATTTGATTGATTAATTGATGATGGAAAAATGTGAATAAAGAAAATAATTTCGTTTTTGTTTTTTTTATTGAATTTGATTGGAAAAAGAAAAGAAATGAAAATAAAAATGAAAATTAAATTGATTTGATTTAATTGTTTTGTAATTTTTCTAAAGTCCATTTTCCATTTTCTTGAATAACTTGATTATTTGAGAAATTATTCATTGCTTTAATAATAGCTTCAATTCCTTTTAAATTTCTAATTTCAATTCTGTTTTCTATTTTTTTGGAAAATTGAAATTGAAATTAATTATTTTTTTTGGATTTTTGGAAATAAATAAATTGATTAAATATTTTTTTGATTAATAATTAATAATAATTAATTAATTAAAATATTTTAATTTATAATTTTATTTATTTTTGATTATTTTTTAATTACCTTTATTAAAAGACAGATTCTTTAAAGCCCAACATCCATATTTTTGAATATCTTCATTATTTGGGAAATTATTCATTGATTTAATAATAGATTCAATTCCTTTTAAATTTCTAATTTCAATTTTGTTTTCTATTTTTTTGGAAAATTGAAATTGAAATTGAAATTATTTTTTTTGGATTTTTTTGGAAATAAATAAATTGGTTAAATATTTTTTTGATTAATAATTAATAATAAGTAATTAATTAAAATATTTTAATTTATAATTTTATTTATTTTTGATTTTTATTTACCATTATCAGCAGCAATATTCAATAAAGCTCCACATCCATATTTTTGAATATCTTTATTATTTGGGAAATTATGCATTGATTTAATAATAGGTTCAATTCCTTTTAAATTTCTAATTTCAATTTTGTTTTCTATTTTTTTTGGAAATTGAAATTGAAATTAATTATTTTTTTTGGATTTTTTTGGAAATAAATTGAAATTGATTAAATATTTTTTTGATTAATAATTAATAATAAGTAATTAATTAAAATATTTTAATTTATAGTTTTATTTATTTTTGATTTTTATTTACCATTATCAGCAGCAATATTCAATAAAGCTCCACATCCTTTTTCTTGAATAACTTGATTATTTGGGAAATTATACATTGCTTTAATAATATATTCAATTCCTTTTAAATTTCTAATTTCAATTCTGTTTTCTATTTTTTGGAAAATTGAAATTGAAATTGAAATTATTTTTTTTGGATTTTTTTGGAAATAAATTGAAATTGATTAAATATTTTTTTGATTAATAATTAATAATAAATAATTGATTAAAATATTTTAATTGATAATTTTATTTATTTTTGATTTTTATTTACCATTATCAGCAGCAATATTCAATAAAGCTCCACATCCTTTTTCTTGAATAACTTGATTATTTGGGAAATTATTCATTGATTTAATAATAGGTTCAATTCCTTTTAAATTTCTAATTTCAATATTGTTTTCTATTTATTTGATATTTTTTTGGGAAATAAATTTGAAATTGAAATTGATTAATTTTCTCATTTCATTTTATAAATTAAATTTTTAAAATTTTTGATGAGAATTGGAAATGTAAAAATTATGGAAATAAATATTTGTTTTTTGTTATAAATTTTCTTACCTGAATTAATTGCAATATTAGTTAAAATTGAAATAGATTTTTCTTGAATAATTTGATTATTTAGATAATTATTGATTGTATTAATAATTGTTTTAATTCCATTTAATTTAGAAATTTTAATTCCTTGTAATTTCCGATTTTCTATTTCTTCAGCTTTTTGTTTTGTGAAAGAAGAAAAAAGAAAAGATTTAAATTTGCAAATAATTCATTTTTTCTTTTTGGTTTTTGATTTGTTAAAAATAAATTGATTTATTTTTTTAATCCTCCTGAAAATATTAATAAAGCTTCAGATGCTTTTATTTGAATATCTTCATTATTTGGGAAATTATTCATTACATTTATAAGAGGTTCAATTCCATTAAATTTTTTTATTTCTATTTGATTATCTTTAAATTTTCAATTATTATTATTATTTTTAATATTATTATTCAAAAATTGTTTCAAAAAAATAAATATTTTACCTTCATTTTCTTTTGCAAATTTTTGTAAAATAAAACATCCATTTTCTTGAATTTTTTGATTAATTGGATATTGTTTCATATATTTTATTGTTTCTTCAATAGAATCTTTTTTGATTTTGATTTTTGATTTTTGAATTTTTGAATTTTGAAATAATTTATATTAAAATAAAAAATAAAAATAAAAATAATTTACTTTCATTTAAATTTGAAATTTGACTTTTAAAATTTTCTAAGTCTTGATGAGCTTTTCTTTCGGGTTTAAAAATTTCTAATTCTTTTTTCATTTTTTTGATCTTATTTTTTTGTTTTTTGATTGTTTGTTTAAGTTGATTAATTTCTTCATCTTTTTTATTTTGATTTTCTTTTAAATCAATTTCTTTTGGAGAATCACTCATTTTTTCTTTTTTATTTTAATTTTATTTTTTTAAAAAAGGAAAATTAGTTTTTTTGTTGGAATAAATAAAATAAATATTTGAGAAATAATAATAAATCAATAATAAAAATGATTTTCTTTTCATTTTTATTTTGGAATTAAATTTAAATTTAAATTTTTATTGATAATTTTTTATTTAAATAAAATTTGAAAATTTATTTTTCCTCTTTTTTTTGTTTATTGAAATAATAATAGATTAATAAGTAATTAGCAATTATTTTGTTTTTATTTCATTTATATTTTATATTTTTATTATTATTTATTATTAAATTTGATTTTTATTTTGTTAAATTGAATAATAAAAAAATATTTACTTAATTTTAAATTTTGAAAGAAAAAAATGAAAAAAAATAAAAATGGAATAAAGAATATTAAATAGTTAAATTTAGAATTAATCTATTTTATATATTTTATTAATATTTCTTTTATTTAAAATAATATAAAATAATTCCCAATAATTTAAATAAAATTAATAAAAATATTTTAATTAAATTTATTTTAAAAATGGAATAAAGAATATTAAATAATTAAATTCAGAATTAATTCTATTTTATATATTTTATTAATATTTCTTTATTTAAAATAATATAAAATAATTACCAAAAATTAAATAAAATTAATAAAATATTTTAATAAAGAAAAATTGAATTTGAATACTATTTAATAATAATTTAAATTGGATTTCTTTTATTTTAAACTGAATTAATATTTTCATTGCTTAAATTAATATTTTGATTGTTTATTTTTATATTTGATTGATTAATATTGAAAAAGAAAATATTTAAAAATAAATTAATAAATTATTATTTTAATAATAAAATTGAATTATAAATTATTTTTAAATTAATTTCTAAATTAAATATTAAATTAAACTTATTCTTATTTTTATATTTGATTGATTGATTGATTGAAAATTGGATTGATTTTAATAATAAAATTGAATTATAAATTATTTTTAAATTAATTTCTAAATTAAATATTAAATTAAATTATTCTTATTTTTATATTTCATTGTTTAATATTGAAATAAGAAAATATTGAAAAATAAATTAATAAATTATTATTTTAATAATAAAATTGAATAATAAATTATTTTTAAAATTAATTTCTAAATTAAATATTAAATTAAAACTTATTGATTTATTTTTATTATTTTTTTGATTGATTGATTGGATTGGTGATTGATCGATTGAATTGATTGATTGATTGGACAATTGATTGATGGATTAATTGATTGGATGAATTATTGATTGGTAATTGGTAATTGATTAATTTGGATTGGATTGGTAATTTATGGTATTGATTGGTAATTAATTGGTAATTATCAATTGATTGGTAATTGATTAGTGATTAATTGGTAATTGATTGGTGATTGGTTACAATGGTAATTGGTATTTATTTATTAATTTATTGATTGGTGGTAATTGGTGGTGGTAATTGGTAATTATTGACAATTATTATTGATTGATTCAATTGGTATTGATTGATTGACATGGTAATTGGTATTGATTGGTGATTGATTGATTATTAATTGATTGGTAATTGATTGATTGATTGAGATTGATTGGTGGTAATTGATTGATTGATAGTATTGATGGTAATTGATTGATTTGTAATTGATTATTTAATTAAATAAATTTGATTAAAATTTTTGATTTTTGATTTTTCATTTTTCATTTTTTGATTTTTTTTTTCTAAATGGATGGTGATCTTGAATTAGAAGATTCAATAGACGGTTATAATTCTGTTAAAATTGTAATGTTAGGAGAATCAGGAGTTGGAAAAGTGAGTTTAAAATTTATTTAAATTTATTTAAATTTTAATTTATGAATTTTTTAAATATAAAAAAATGAATTAATAAATCTTTAACAGACATCACTTGCTTTAAGATTTATTGAAGGTGTATTTCCTGCACCAAAACCAACAATTGCTGTTTCATATTTTTCAAAAAAACTGTGTGTTTTTAGTTTTTTCAAATTCCTTTTAAAAATTATGTTGGAGAACTTTATTTTATTTAAAAATTCCTTTTAAAAATTCAATTAAGAATACTTTTAAAACATTTATTTAATTTATTTATTAATTTATTTATTAAAATATTTATTAATTTATTTATTAATTTATTTATTTATTTATTAATATATTTATTTATTTATTTATTTATTATTGATATATTTATTTTAATTTAAATTTATAAAATTTTTGATTTTTCATTTTTAATTTTTTAAATGGATTATTTATTAATTTATTCATTAAATTATTAATTTATTTATTAATTTATTTAGGAGAATCAGGAGTTAAAAGTGAATTTATTTTTTAATTTATTTTTTAATTTATTTATTTTTTATTTATAAAAATGATTTATTAAATATTTAACAACATTATTTTTTTTAAGATTTATTGAAAATTATTTATTAAACCATTTAATAATTTATTTATTTATTTTTCAAAAACTTTGTGTTTTTAGTTTTTTAATTTATTTATTAATTTATTTATTGGAGATTTTTTATTTTATTTAAAATTATTCAATTAAGAACATTTTTTTAATTTATTTATTTATTTATTTATTTATTATTATTATATTTATTAATTTATTTATTAATTTATTTATTAATTTATTTATTAATTTATTTATTAATTTATTTATTAATTTATTTATTAAATTATTTATAAAATTATTTATTAATTTATTTTATAAATTTATTTATTAATTTATTTATTAATTTTATTTATTTAATTATTTATAAAATTATTTATTAATTTATTTATTAATTTATTTATTTATTTATTTATTAAATTATTTATTAAAAATTATTTAATTTATTTATTAAATTATTTATTAATTTATTTATATATTTATTAAATTTATTTATTAATTTATTTATTAAATTATTTATTAATTTATTTATAAATTTATTTATTAATTTATTTATTAATTTATTTATTTAAATTATTTATTAAATTATTTATTAATTTATTTATTAATTTATTTATTAATTTATTTATTAATTATTTATTAAATTATTTATTAATTTATTAATTAATATTTAAATATTTATTAATATATTTAAATATTTATAAAATTGATATGAAAAGTTTTATTGATACACAAATGATTGTTGCTAAAATATGGGATACAAGTGGACAAGAAAGATTTCGTTCACTTGTTCCACTTTATTATCGTGGAGCTTCATCTGCGGTCGTAGTTTTTGACATCACTTCAATGGAAACATTCCAAACACTTAAATTTTGGGTTGAGGAATTAAAATCAAATATTGAAGGCGAAATCAAAATTTTTGTTGTTGCAAATAAATGTGATTTGGAGAAAAATAGACAAGTTTCAAAAGAAGAATCAATGAATTATGCAAAATCAATTGGAGCTAAATTTTTTCAGACTTCTGCTTTAAGTGGTGAATGTAAAAAAGAAGAAAAAAAAAATTTTTTTTTTCTCATTCATTTTGTTCCACTTTTTTTTAATAAATTAAAAAGGTGTTCAAGAATTATTTCGAGATGCTTGTATTCAAGGAATTTCAATTACAGATAATAAATCTCTTCAAAATCAAAATAATGCACAATTAGAACCAAAAGAAGATATGACAAATCAAAATCCACCTTCTTTTTGTTGTTAATTAAAAACGAAAAGAAAAAAATTATTTTTTTTTTTGGGAATTTTAAAAAATAAAACAAAAAATTTATTTGCTTTTTTTTTTATTTTTTATTTTTTCTTTTTTGTTAAAATTGTTTGTTTGCTTGTTTATTTTAAATTAAGAAATAAAAGAATATCTTCCATTTCATCAAGTGAAAATTCAGGGAAAAATGGTACAAGTTCCTTAAGACTTTGAAGAATAGAATTTCTTTCTTTTTTCTTTTCTCTTTTTTCTTTTTGGATTTGTTTCTTTTCGTTTTTAAGTTCTTTTTTCTTGACTAAATTTGCCTTATTCTCTTTCATTAATTTTTTGTTTGCATCAAGTTTTGATTTGAAATCACGAATTTGATTAGTAAAATTAACAAGATTTAATTTTAAAGATTCCATTTGTTTAAGTTTATCATAAACATTATCAAATTTTGATTTTTGTTCCGAATTTGAAAGATTGGATTGCTGATTGTTTTGTTTGTTCTCAAGATCCTGAAAAACCTGGAGATAATGCTGTGAAAAATCAGCAAAAGACATAGTGGAAAGATTGTCAATAATTTGGAACAAATCCATGTCATTTCCAATTGTGAAAAATTTGTCATCATTTAAAAATGCTTCCCAATCAATATCCACATTGACTAATTTTTTGACAATGCAGTTTCTTTGGAGACACACTGCTTGCAATTTAGCAATTTCCTTTTGGAATTGTTCCAGTTCTTCTTGTGTTTGAATTTTCGCGCGGTCTTCGTTGAGTTTTTGTGATGTTTTTGTGATCATTTCTTGTAGTTGATCGTACATTTCTGGCTGCAATATTTGTGTTTGCTGAACGTAATACTTGCAATACATTACAACCGCCTTTTGGAAATTTCTTGCGATTGTTTTCCACTTTGAATATGATCGCGAAAGCTTGCCAAAATCCTTTTGTGATTTTTTAAAATCTTGCGCTGCTTTTTCTAAAATCGGAATATTTTTTGGTTCAATTCCTGATGAAATTTTTGAAATTGAATTTGATGTCTGCAAACACGCATCAAAAACGCTCAAGATCCAGTTCGCATTCTCCCTAATTTTCATCTCGCAAAACTCAACTTGGCGCATTTGCTTTTGCGCTTCTTGCTTGATTTCCGAGATGGTGTTTTTATAATTAAAAAATGCGTCTTCTTGAATTAGCATTTCATCCAACATTTGCTTGTAATCTTGGCTTTCTGTAGTTTCTTCAGCCATATTTGAATCATTGTTTCTTAGTTCTTGGATCATCTTGTTTAAAAACGTGTTCATTTTGTTGATTGTTGTGAAAATGGTTGCGTCAATAAGTTTGAGTGGAAATTCTATTTGCTCAATTTTTTGGAAATTTAATTCTTTTTGAGTAATCCAAATATGAAGTGCGCATTTTGACAATGAAATTAAATCGTAAATCACAATTTGAACCGCATTTTCAGTTTTTTCGATTTTTTGCTGAGCAAGTTTTAAATGATTGAGCGGTTTGATCTCAAAATTGATTTGCGAAAATGGAATTGTTAATGAATTCCATTGAAGTTTAATTTTGACATAATTATAAGAAGATTGAAGAAGAATATTATAATCAAGTATTCCACTTTTTTTAAGAGTATCCTAAAAAATATAAAATATAAAAATATAAAATATAAAATAATTTTTAGAAACTTAATTAAATTTTCTTTAATTTATAAAAAAAATTTACTAAATGATTTGGAATTTCTTGTAAATTAAGATTCTATTTATTTATTTTTTTAATTAATTAATAATTTTTCATTTTTTTTTGAAATGTTTTTTTTTTTTTTTTACTTTTGGATTTGAATAATTTAATAATAATGCAAATAATTCTTCTCTGTTTTTTAAAGGTTGTAACCATTTGTAATATTCAGATATTTTATCCTGTTTTAAATTTTGGAATTTTTTTTTTCAAAAGGAATAGAAATGATATTTTTAAATAAAAAAAAATTTTTTTTCTTTTTTTTAATAATTTTGCGTTAAATAATATTTACATTATCAATATAACCAATTGAACTTAAAACGTGATGAATTTCAACTTTAGTTTTTTGAAAAAGAAGTAAAAATTTTTGTTTATCCTTCTTTTTATTTATTTATTGATTTAATTTTTAATTTTATTTAATTTTAAATTTTAAATTTTAAATTATTTACAAAAATTGGACTTAAAATTGGAATATTTGAATTAGATTGATTAAAATTCATATTTTTTTTTTTAAAATTTAAAAATGAAAAATGAAAAATGAAAAATGAAAAATGAAAAATGAAAAAAATATTTTTTTTATCCGATTTTTTTTTTTAATTTTAAATTTAAATTTTAATTAATTAATTATTAGAAAAAGATTAAATGATAAACTGAGATTACTTTTGAAGTTTTACAAGAAAAGAAAAGAAAAGAAAAGAAAAGAAAAGAAGAAATTAAGATAAAATTAATAAAAAAAAAATAATTATTTTTTTTCGTTTTCATTGAAAATTGGAAATGATAAAGTATTAACAGCTTTTGATAATAATTCATCACAAAAAACCGAAAATTGTTGAGTTTCCAAAAATAATTCCATAAAAGGTAAATTTTTTTCAGGAATTGTACTTAAAAAGCTTTCTTTAACAAAAGCAACTACTGTATCTGTTCTATTAGAAACATCAGAAACTGTATGACGACGGAAATCAGCAAATAAATTCTGGTAATACACTTTCAAAATTTTCAGTGTGTATTGAATCACAATTTCAATTGGTTTTAAATTCAAATAATCATATATTTCGCTTATTTTAAAATCATCTGGATCCTCTTCTTTTGAATTTAATCTATTTGTTAATCCCTTTAATAAAAGTGATGAAGTTGCTGAAAAGCTTGAGAATTCAAGTGTAAATGAATCTGAGAAATGCATTGATGGTGGTGGTTTTGGTTTTGTTGTTTTTGTTTCGTTGATTCTTTCAATTAATGGATTTTTTGGTTTATTTTTTTTGGGGTTTTTTTGATTTAAATTTTGATCTAAGTTTTCATCAATTAAATCAATTAAATTTTGATTTGAACTTTGATTTGAATTTTGATTTGAATTTTCATTTAAATTTTCATCAATCAAATCAATTAAGTTTTGGTTTAAATTTCGGTTTAAATTCCGATTTAAATTCCGATTTAAATTTCGGTTTAAATTTTCATCAATCAAATCAATTGAGTTTTTATTTGAATTTTCATTTAAATTTTGATTTGAATTTTGATTTGAATTTTCATTTAAATTTTGATTTGAATTTTCAATTAAATCAATTGAGTTTTGATTTAAATTTTCATTTTGATTTTGATTTAAATTTTGATTTTGATTTAAATTTTGATTTTGATTTTGGTTTGAATTTTGATTTTCATTTTGATTTTGATTTTGATTTTGATTTTCATTTTGATTTGAATTTTGATTTGAATTTTGATTTAAATTTTGATCAATTAAATCAATTGAATTTTGATTTGAATTGTTATTTGAATTGTTATTTGAATTGTTATTTGAATTGTTATTTGAATTTTCAACAAAAGGATATTTCTCTTCATTAATTACATTCTGTTCGCTATTTTTTAAAATAGGTTTCTTAATATGAGAAATTTTATCATTTGGGTCTGATTTTACATTTGAAGGATCAAAATCAATTTCTTTAATTTCTGATGAATCCAACATATTTAAAGGATAAGTATGTAATGAATGACGAAGTATAGATCTTCGTGATTTTGGACTTAAAGAAGGACTTTTATCAGTAATAATTTGAGCATTTAATGATTGATGCAATTCATTAAAATCATTAGTTTGTTTTGTTGTTGGATCTTTATGAAAAAAAAGATCCAAATTATCATCAGCATAAGATTTAACTTGATTGGCTCTTGTTATATGAATTTCTCTTTTTTTCACTGCTGAACGCGGTCTTGACCACGATTTATTTCCTCCTCTTCTTGAATTTTTTCCTGATTGTGATGATTTGTTTTTTTTCTGAATTAAATCTTTAATTTTTTTAAAATTCTTTCGTAAAATTTCTTCATGTGGAAGTTTTGGTAATACTAAATCTGGATTTTTTCCTTTTTTCGGATTTGTTGGAAATTGGAATGTATTTTGATCTATATTGATAATGTAATATTCTTTATTTTTTTCTAATTCTGTGATTTTTTCTATCATTCCAATTATAAATGGAACTGGTGAATCTAAGAAATCTTTTAAAGTAGATGGAAGAACTGGAATAAATACACCAGACCATTTAAGTGGATAAATTAAGGAAAAGATTGAAAGGCTTAATTTCAAATTTAATTTAAATTGAATTTTGATTTTAATTTTAATTTGAATTTTAATTTTAATTTTGATTTGAATTTAAATTTTAATTTTAAATTTAATTGAATTTTAATTTTAAATTTAATTGAATTTTGATTTTAATTTCAAAATGAATTGGATTTTTAAATTATCATACGTAATAGCAGTCAAAATACGAAGATCTTTGCTAATATAAACAACAGAATGTTCCAAAAGAGCCAGTTTCATCATCATAATAATAATATCAACAGAAAGAGTAGAGAACATAATTTCAAAACCAAAAGAAGCATGAAGTTTTTGAATTGTTGAAGGAACTGGAAAAATAATATTTTTAAGTGGATCTTTTAACGGAATAATTATCCAAGATTCGCCACTTGAAATCTTCGTCCGTTGACACCTTTTTAATATATCAAGCACAATGGATGAGGATCTCTTGCTCTTCTTTGGACTTTCAATCACCGCTTCTTTATTTGAAAGTAAATCTCGACTTTTCATAATGATTTCTTCAGACAAATTCACAAGATACTTGCGGAAATTCGAAGTGGCAAGTCTGCGGTTAGTTTCCAAAGTTGTTTTGATTAAAGTCTTGATATTGAAGTTATGCACAAGCTTTGAGTTTTGGAACGCAAGTAATTCAAGAGCAATTATAGCATGAATAATGTCAAAAAATAAATCATAAAAAGAAAATCTACTTAAAATACAGTAACAAATTTTTCCAACAGCTGTAGAAGCCTCTAGCTGTCTTTCATAAGAATCCTTCTTGATAAAACTTGGAAGATGATTAAGTAGAGATTGCACATAAACGCAGAACCCGAAAATGGGGCCTTTATGGGAGTTAAGAAGAAAGACAAAATGAGATTCCGATCCAATTAATTGGATTTTTTTTTCAAAAAATTTTCCTGTCATTTCCGTTCCGATTTGGGAGTCTTTTGAACCATGTTTGGCCTCAATTCTTGTAATGTCCACTCCGCAGGGAAAACAAAAAGACAGCGTTTGATCCCCTTCTGATAAGTCCTTTGGGAACTGGAACAAGATTTCTGGCTCAAAGTGTGTCTCTTTCTTGTGGCGCTTTATCTGTTTTGGTGATACCCCAACTACTAAGAACCCTTCTAAAAGTGTTTGTGGTGATTGTTCTATTGGTGTTGTTGTGTGTAACATTCGGCTTAGTCTTTCTTGTTGTGTTAATTCAATTACATCTATCACAAAGTGATTATTATTTTTGTTATTTTTTTTTTTTGATTTTTTGAAGAAAGAAAAAACCATTTTTTCTTAATTTTTAAATTAAAATTAAAATTAAAATTAAAATGAAAATTAAAATTAAAATTAATTTCGATTAATAAAAAATTTAAAAAGATAAAAATGAAAGAAAAAAAATGAAAAAAAAAATTTTTTAATCTTTATTTCTTTTTCTTTTATTATTATTATTAAAATCTATTTTAAAAAAATTTTTTTTGCTTTTATCAAATTTAATTATCATTTTCATTTTCATCTTCATCTAAAGAAGAAATTTCATTTTCATCTTCTAAATTATAATTTTCATTTTCATTTTCATTTTCATCTTCATTTTCATCATTAGAAAAATCATCAGAAAAATGAACAGATCCAGAATCACTACTTTCTCCTTCAGGAAAAACATCATCTGCAATAGGCAAATTATCCCAAGCATCTTCCAAATCCTTATCCAAATTATCAACTGTTTTATTATTATGTGAATTTTTGGAAAAACTCTTTGAAGAAATTTTTTCCTTTTGATTTTCTTCTAAAATTAATTTGCCTTGACTTGTAAATAAAAGAGAATTCAATTGTTGTTTCAGGTATAACTTTGAATGAGGCAAACGAGAGACAGTATCATAAATTCTAACAAATCTATCCAAACCAACACACGCAACAAAATCGAGAACAGGGTGTTCTTCAATGGCGCGAATAGAGCCACTTGCGCCTTTAAAACTGCCTAAATTTTTTCCTCTTCTTAAATCAAATCTAAATATATCTCCTGTTGTATCTCCAGCATAAACGCTTTGATTATCTCTTGAAACAGTGATTGCATTGAGTGGTCTTTTCAGAACCTTTTTACTAAACACAAGATTGTTTTCCAATCGCCTGTCATATAATCTCAAGTCTCCATAACTTGTTCCAACAATAATCACTTGATTACTATCTGTTTTCCATTTATGATCACGATCCCAAATTGGAATCGGAAGATCTAGTTCATCATTAGGTTCGTTTTGTCCTTCAAAAACGCATTTTCCTGTCTCAATATCATATACTTTTAAAATATTATCATTTCCACCAGAAGAAAGTAATTTTTGGTCAATTGAATCAACTCTAATTTGACTAATTGGTTCTTTAATTTGAAAAGCTGTCATTTTTTCAATTTTGATTTTCAAATTTTCATTTTAAATTTTCATTTTCAATAAAATGAAGCTTTTTACTTCTGGTTTTCCTTTTTTTTATTCCAATTTTTTTCTTCTTATTTTCAAATTCAATTTCTTTTTCATCTATTAAATTATCATTCAAATTCAAATTTGGATTTAATTCAGAATCAAAATCAAAATCAAAATTGGAAATCTCAACAATTCCTTCATTTGAACAAGTGATTATTTTATTATTTTGTGAATATAAAACTTCCATTCCGATTGGATTTTTTTTTATATTTAAAACTAATGACTTCAATTCTCTTTTATTAACATCCCATAATTCAACTGTTCCTGATTTTGTTAAAGCTGTAATAAAATCTTCTGAATTTTTTTTCCACCAACGAATATTTAAAATTTCATTTTGAATTCCTGTTGCTCTTGTTAAACAATGATATTTCAATCTTTCTACTTCAATTTCTTTTAAAAAACCAACTCTATCTCCAGTAAAAATTTTCATTTAATTTTTTAAAAAAAAAAATGAAAAATGAAAAATTTAAAAAATTTTTTTTCATTTTTTCTTTCTTTTTATTTTCTTTTTAATGTCAAAATCAAAAAATTTAAAAAAAAAACAAAAACAAAAAGAAAAAGAAAAAGCAATTTTCCAAACAAAAGATAATTCCATTTCGATTTCCTATCTTAATGATATTTACATTCCTTTTAAGGAACAAGCAAAAAAACAATTTGAATTTGTAAATAAAATTTTTTTCCTTTTTTTTTTTTCCGTTTTTTTTTGCTTTTTTTTTTTTTAAAATAAGAAAATAATAATTTACTTATTTTAAAAACTTATTTATTTTCTTTTATTTTTAAAGTTTTCAACACAAAAAGAAATTCGTTTTTCTGATTTAAAAGATATTCCTGAATTTAGAAAGAGTTTAGATTTAATTACATCAATTTCAATTCATATTTCTGAAAATCAAATTATTGAAATGAACGAAACATATCCTCAAGGAAATGAAAACAATAATGTAAATTTTAAATCAATTTTAAATCAATTTTAAATCAATTTTAAATCAATTTTAAATCAATTTTAAATCAATTTTATATCAATTTTAAATCAATTTTATATCAATTTTAAATCAATTTTAAATCAATTTTATATCAATTTTAAATCAATTTTAAATCAATTTTAAATCAATTTTAAATCAATTTTAAATCAATTTTATATCAATTTTAAATCAATTTTATTTCAATTTTATATCAATTTTTAATTTTTAAATAAATCAATTTTAAATCAATTTTATATCAATTTTAAAATTTCAATCAATTTTTTAAATCAATTTTAAATCAATTTTAAATTAATTTTAAATCAATTTTAAATTAATTTTTTAATTTAATTTTTAAATCAATTTTTAAATCAATTTTTTAAATCAATTTTATATCAATTTTAAATCAATTTTTCAATTTTAATTTTAATTTTTTTAATTTTTATATTAATTTTTTAAATCAATTTTAAATCAATTTTTAAATCAATTTTAAATCAATTTTAAATTTTAATTTTTTTAAATTTTTATCAATTTTTCATTAATTTTATCAATTTTAATTTTAAATTAATTTTAAATCAATTTTATATCAATTTTAAATCAATTTTAAATCAATTTTTTCAATTTTAAATCAAAATCAATTTTTATTTTAATATCAATTTTTTAATTTTAAATTAATTTTTAATTTTAAATTTTTAATTTCAATTTTATATCAATTTTTCAAATATCAATATCAATTTTAATTTCAATTTTAATTTAAATCAATTTTTTCAATTTTAAATCAATTTTCAAAATCATCAATTTTTTCAATTTTAATCCAAATCAATTTTAAATCAATTTTAACTTCAATCAATTTTAAATCAATTTTAAATTTTTAATTTTAAATTAAATTTTAATTTTTAATTTTTTCAATTTTAAATCAATTTTAAATCAATTTTAAATCAATTTTATATTAATTTTATATCAATTTTTATTTATTAATTTTATATCAATTTTATATCAATTTTAAATCAATTTTTAAATCAATTTTAAATCAATTTTATCAATTAATTTTTAAATCATTTTTATATCAATTTTTAAATCAATTTTAAATCAATTTTAAATCAAATCAATTTTATATCAATTTTATATCAATTTTATTCAATTTTATATCAATTTAAATTTTTTATATCAATTTTAAATCAATTTTATATAATTCAATTTTAAATCAATTTTATATCAATTTTATATCAATTTTATATCAATTTTATATCAATTTTAAATCAATTTTAAATCAATTTTAAATCAATTTTAAATCAATTTTAAATCAATTTTATATTAATTTTATATCAATTTTATATCAATTTTATATTAATTTTAAATCAATTTTAATTTAATTTTATATTAATTTTAAATCAATTTTATTTTAATTTAAATTTAAAAGGTAAACTTGGATAATGATCCAAATCTCCTCTCCTCTTGCATTTTCGGATTATTTACTAAAGCTTTATTCAATGGTCAAATTAGTCCTTTATCAGATGAATTATTCCAAAAGATTTTCGAACGTTTTTTTCATTACCAAGAATTACTTAAAAAAGAATATCCAAAAATCATCTTCCAAAAACTCAATAGAAAATATCTTCTGGATCTATTTCGAAAAAATCTTCAAGAACTTTCATCAAATTTTTACACTCAATATGATAAAATTTTTCTAACACCAAATTTAAGTAATGATAAAAAGTGTCAAAAATTAATAAGAAATCTTTCACTCGAAAAAATTACAAATGAAGAATTTGAAAAATTTCAAGAAAGCTTTATAAAGAGATTTATCAAAACATCAAGTTCAGATAGCTTTATGACATGTCTTTTTAAACTGGAAAATTTCCCAACACATCTTGGCTTAGAATCATGGAATCAAAAAATAACCGCAAATCAACTTCCTGAATTAACTCCAGACTCAAAATTTTGTCTAGTTCTTTTTCTTTATTCATCATCAACAAAATTGAAACCCGGTTTCCAATCGCAAATCAGTGCTCTTATCAAGAAAATCTTCGATCAAAGAATAATAACATCAATCGGTCAAAAATTTTGCAAATTTTTATCCAAAATTTCAAACACAGATTCTTATGTAAAAGAAAATAGTTTGGAAAAATTAAAAGATAAAATGAAGGATTTATTGATGTCAAGATTCAGAGAAAAAGGAAAGCCTATATTTAATTTCTTAACATCTCTTATGAAATCTCAAGTTGATAGAAATGAAATTTTTAACCCAAATCTCGCTGAGCAAATTACAAAAAAAATCAAGAAAACCCACAATCAATTTGTTAAATTTGACGAATCCGATATAAAAAATCACGAAAAAATCTCGAAGTTTTTCTATTTAATGCAAATGTTCATTGAAATTCGATACAATATTAACGACTATCATGTGGTTCTCAAAGAGTTATGGGGATTAGTCAATCATAAAGATCGTGATATTTCTTTTATCACAGTTAAAGGATTCCTGAAACTCATCAAAAAAAAATCAAGTTGGGTTCCCCAAATTTTAGTTCAGTTAGGAACTTATTTACTTGATTTTTACAATCATAAAAATTCTGAAAATTTATCTTCAAATTTCGCCGAAAAGATTATTCACATATTTTCAGCAATTGAACAAAAATATCATGACCATTCTCAATCTTCTAATTATTATAATAACGATAACAAAAATAAAATGAAAAACAACAAAAATCAAAATGAATTTGATTTCGAATCTGAAAATATATTTCAAAAGCAAGCCCCAATAGATAAACAATCTATTGATACTTTTACACTAAATGAAGATCATTTAGATTATCTTCAACAAGCTATTTTAATTGGTCTTTGTTTCCCAAATTCAGAATTTCGATCCAAATTTTTTGAACTTCTTGTGAAAATTTCACAAATTTTAAAACAAATTTCTAATAACAAAATTATTTGTAAACAAAAAAAAAACAAAGAAAGAAAAATCAGTAAAAAAATCTAAATTCTAAATTTTTAAATTTTAGCAATTTATGATATTTTTCAAAAAGAATGGGAAGAAGTTTATCGGCAATCAAAAAAAGATCTTGAAATATTTCCATTAAAATATGTAAAATTTTAATTTAATCCAAAAAAATAAAAATAATTTTAAATTTTAAATTTTAAATTGAAAAAAAAAATTTTAGTTAAAATATCCTAAAAAAATTCCAATCAAAAATTTAATTGAGGTTATAAATGATAAAGATCATATTTTTTGGATGAATTCCTATTGCAAATTACTTAAAAAAGTTCAAAAACATCATCCTAAAATAATTGAATCGATAATGAAAAACGTAAAATCAAATTTAAATTAAAATTTAAAATTAAAATTTAAAATTAAATTCAACTTCTAGTTATCTAGAAATCAACTAATTAAAGAATCAAATGCTCAATTTTTCAAAAATTTACAGATGATTTATTTATCTTTTGCAACTGAACAAAGTATAATATTTTATCATTAAATTTTTTTCAATTTTCCAAAATATTCATTTTGAAATTTTTTTTTTTTTCAAATTTTAGTGAAACAAAATATTAAAATTGATTCAAATTATATTCCAATCGAAAATTTATTTTTACAAATTCCTGAATCCAAAAATGTAAACAACAAAAACAAAAACAAAAACAAAAACAAAATAATTTTTTAATTTATAAAAAAAAAATTAGATTTTATCACAAATGAATATTGATTTATATCCTGTTTTTATTCCAAAATTAATTCAATCATCAAATGATGGAACAATTTCTATTGATCATTTTGGTAAATTCTAAAAAAAAAAAATACAAAATTGAAAAATAATATTAATCAAAAAAAATCAAAAAAAAAAAATAGAAATTCTTCATCGAAATTTCCGTTCTTTTAATCAAGATGATTATAAAAAAATTCCTCATGATTTTTCTAGTTTTTTAAATAATCTAAATGCAATATTTCCTAAAATTTATAATTCCAATCCAAAAAAACAAGATCTTCTTTATCATTCTTGCTTATTTATTAATTCACTACAAAATTTTTTTCCAAAAGATCAAATACTTGATGAAAAATTACGAAATTCATTTTATAATTTTATTCCAGAAAATCTTTTTATAAATAAAGATGAAGATGAAGATGAAGATGAAGATGAAGATGAAAATGGAAATGAAAAAGGGAATTTAAATAAGTCTTCAGTATATATTGCATATCTAGCAAAATCAGAACTTTTACAAGGAAATTCTTTAAATGAATTTGATAAACAAACTACAGGAAAAGTTCTTTCTTGGATTTTTAGCTTATTAAATTCAAAAATTTTATGGATTCGTGAACTTGGAAATTATTCACTTAAAAATCTCTATTTAAATAATCAAAAAGAAATTTCTCAATGTTTGAAAGACTTTTATTATGCAAAAGATGAATTTATTTCAGATTCTTTTGGAGAAGTTATTATCGAAAAAGTTCAAAAGGAAAAATCTAAAATTGAGGAAATTGATTCTTATATTTTAAGTTTTTTCCTTCTAAATTCTTCAAATCCAAACATAAGAAAAAAAGCTCGAGAATTTTTTGAATTTATCAAAAACAATAACTTGAAAAATTTAGAATATCCAATACTTTCTTTTTCTTGGATTCAAGAACCAGCAATTCTTTCTCAAAAAATTGTAGTTATTTAATCAAAAATCAAAAATCAAAAATCAAAAATAACAACAAATTTCATTTAATTTTCAATTTGTTATTATTATTATTATTATTATTAGATTGATTTAAGTAAATTGGTTGTTGATCAAAAAGAACAAGATCAAAAAATTATTTCTGGTTTTATTACAAAATCTTTGAATATTTTAATTGAGTTAAGAGATCAACTTCATTTGAAAGAAATTGATGAATCATTTCAAACAGTAAATCTAAAAAAAAATGATAATAAATTTTTAATTCTAAAAACAAAAACAATTTTTAGGCTCGAATTCAATTAATTATAGACTTTTTATCTCCATGGTTAAAATCACTTAATAAAGATTTAATTTTAAATGAAAATGAAAATCTAAATCAAAATCTAAATCAAAATGAAAATGAAAATCAAAACATGTTTTTGATAAAAAATTTCCAATTACTATTTTTATTTTCTATAAAAAATGCAAATTGTTATGAAGAAATTTCAAAATTATGGTCTTCTTTATATAAAGAAAATACTATTGAAATATTCTTGGATTTTTTCTTAGAAATTGGAGCTGGATTTGTAATTAAAATTAAAATTAAAATTAAAATTAAAATTAAAATTAAAATTAAAATTAAAATTAAAATTAAAATTAAAATTAAAATTAAAATTAAAATTAAAATTAAAAATTAAAATTAAAAATAAAAATAGCAACATCCACAATTAATTGAAATTGAACAATTTATAGTTCGAACATTTAGTTTAATTTCATCAGATTCAATCTTTAATTTTTTTGATAAAGAATTAGTTATCGAACCAAATACAACTTCAAAATTAAATGTTGAAAAGTAAATTACAAACAAATTTCTCTCTTTCTATTTTATATCTTTTATTTAAAATAATTTTTGATTTGATTTTAAAATTCAAAAAAAAAAAAAAAAAAGGGATTTTTTTGATCAAATTAAAGGTGTATTCAATCTACAACAAATTACATCTGAAATGAAAAAATTAAAAAGAAGAGATATTGCATTATTACTTTTGCCAGCAATTATAGAAAAGAGCAAAATCCAAATAACGAAAAAATTACCGAAATTACTTAATTTAGCATTTCTTTATATTGATTCGAAAAATCCAGTTATATTTGAGAATTCCAAATCAATTCTTATTCGATTATTGCATCTTTTTATATCAAACGAGTCTTCAAGTAAATTTGTGAAAAAATATATATCAGATCTTTCCAAAATTGGGGAACCTTTATTCAAATATCCGAAAAAAAACAAAACAATCTTCCCAAGTGAAGAAGGAATGGAATATATCAATGAAACATACAAGATATTCAGTCTAGTTGACGAGAATTTGCGAGAGGAATGGCTAAATGAATCATGGAAATGGATAGTTGAGTTGAATAACAATGGGACAAAGAAGCAGAATCTTCATAGTTTTGGGATCTTTTCCAAATCACACTATATATTCCGTGTTCTTGCTGATCAATCTTCATTGAACAGAAGCATAAAACAGTTTTCGAAACCACTTTTGAAGGTTCTTGAGATATTAACTAATGATCAAAAAGTACTATCATTAGGAATCCATTTATGTTTAACTCCCTTAATTCAAACGTTATCTTTCATCATCACAAAGGTTCAAATCCCAAAAGAGATATTCCCATCCATAATAGCTTTTTCGACTTTATTATTCCGTTTGGAAAATGAAAGCTTGATTCTTGTTTTGTTGAATCTTATGGATGCTTGTGTTTTTTACATGGCAGACAACCCAGCAATTATTGATTCTCTTGGAGAATACAGGAAATATATCGGTATGATTCCGTTAAAAATACTTTATGGGCTCAAATATCCTCATACAACAGAGACCACTTTCTCAATTCTCAAAAATATTGTGACTTCAAAGATTTTTGGCTATTTGAATAGCCAAGAAAAAAATGCATATTTTCTTTCTTGTCTTCTCGGATTATTTCCGTTTATTTGCAAAAATGTGAAGCAAAGAAACCCTGATGGAATCACTTCGGAAATCATCAATTTGGCTGAAAATATTGGCCAAAATGATGTCAAAAATGAAGTTGAAAACTATTTGCAAAATGTCCATCAACGACCAGAAAATTTATATCAATCTTTAAGCGATAAATTAACTCCCGTTCTTTCTCATCAAAATTATATTGATATTCTTGTCTCAATCATAAATTCATCACTTACAATACAAGAACAATATCAAGAGCAGACTTTGCAGATCATGACCCACTTCATTGGAGATCTTGATATTTTTGTGAATGTCCCATCTTTTGATATTGGAATTTTCAACCAATTAGTTTTTCAAATAATCCAAATCTTGCAAACACTTCCAATTTCCTTATAAGAAAATTACTCGATCAAGACCAAAAAATTGATTTTATGGAAAATGTTGAATTTCATCCAAAAAAAGTTCCTGAACCTCAAGTTGTTTATCGTCAAACTCTCGAAGATATCCAAAAACTTTTCCAAAACAACAAACAGATTGATTTTGTTTTGAAAATAGATCAGATTCAAAAAGAAAAAAGAATAAAAAGTAAAGATGACAATCAAATTAAACTGAAAAGTAAAAGCAAAAGCAAAAGCAAAAGCACAAGTGAAAGTGAAAGTGATGAAAAAACAAAAGAAAAAGAAAAAACAAAAGAAAAAGAAAAAACAAAAGAAAAAGAAACAAGCAAAATCAAAAGTACAAGTAAAAGTACAAGTAAAAGTATAAGCAAAAGTACAAGTAAAAGTAAAAGTAAAAGTAAAAGTAAAAGTAAAAGTAAAAGTAAAAGTAAAAGTAAAAGTAAAAGTACAAGTAAAAGTAAAATAAAAGTACAAGTAAAAGTACAAGTAAAAGTACAAGTAGTAAAAGTATAAGTAAAAGTAGAAGCACAAGTAAAAGTAAAAGTAAAAGTAAAAGTAAAAGTAAAAGTAAAAGTACAAAAAAAAATACAAATAAAAATACAAAAAAAAATTACAAATAAAAAAAATTACAAATAAGTAAAAAGTAAAAGTAAAGTAAAAAAGCTAAAAAGAAAGTAAAATAAAAGTATAAACAAAAGTGCAAAATAAAGTAAAAAGTAAAAAAAGTACAAATAAAAAGTACAAATAAAAAAAAAAAGTAAAGTAAAAGTAAAATTAAAAGTAAAATAAAAGTAAAAGTAAATAAAGTAAAAGTAAAAAAAAAAAGTAAAAAGTAAAAGTAAAAGTAAAAATAAAAGTAAAAGTAAAGGCGCTAAAAAGTAAAAGTAAAAATTAAAAGTAAAAGTAAAAAAGTAAAAAAAAAGATAAAAAAAAGTAAACTAAAAAGTTGAAAAAAAAAAAAAAAAGTGTAAAAGTACAAGTAAAAGTGAAAGTAAAAGTAAAAGTAAAAGTAAAAGTAAAAGTAAAAGTAAAAGTAAAAGTGAAAGTGAAAAAGATAAAAAAATAATTGAAACTAAAACAGTTGAAAAAGAAGATAAACAAGAAATAATTGATAAAGTTGAAAAAGTTGAAAAAGATGAAATAAATAAACAAGAAATAATTGATAAAGTTGAAAAAGATGAAATAAATAAACAAGAAATAATTGATAAAGTTGAAAAAGATGAAATAAATAAACAAGAAATAATTGATAAAGTTGAAAAAGATGAAAAAGATAAAAAAGAAATAATTGATAAAGTTGAAAAAGAAAAAATTAAAAGTAAAAGTAAAAGTAAAAGTACAAGTAAAAGTAAAAGTAAAAGTAAAAGTAAAAGTAAAAGTAAAAGTACAAGTAAAAGTAAAAGTAAAAGTAAAGCACAAGTAAAAGTAAAAGTGAGAGAAGTGAAAAAAAAAAGTGCAAGAAATAATTGATAAAGTTGAAAAAGATAAAATAAAAAAAAAAAAAAAATAACTGATAAAGTTGAAAAAGAAATAATTGATAAAGCTGAAAAAGATGAAATAAATAAACAAGAAATAATTGATAAAGTTGAAAAAGTTGAAAAAGATGAAAAAAAGAAAAATTGATAAAGTTGAAAAAGAAAAAAGAAATTAAAAGTAAAAGTAAAATAAAAGTAAAAAAACAAAGTGAAAAAAGTAAAAAAAAAAGTTAAGTAAAAGTAAAGTTGAAAAGTAAAAGTAAAAGTAAAAGTAAAAATAAAAGTAAAAAAAAGATAAAAGTAAAAAGATAAAAAAAAGTGAAATAAAAAAGTTGAAAAAGAAAAAGTGCAAATAATTAAAAAAAGATGAAAAAATGAAAAAAAAAAAAAAAGTGAAAAATTGAAAAAGTAAAAAAAAAAAAGAAAAGAAAAAAAAAGTAAAAAAAAAATAAATTAAAAAAAAAAAAAAAAAAAAAGTAAAAGTAAAAATTAAAAGTGAAAAAAAAGTAAAAATAAACGTAAAAGTAAAAGTGAAAGTGAAAAAAAGATAAAACAAAGAAATAATTGATAAATAAAGTTGAAAAAGACGAAAAATAAATAAACAAAAAAAATTGAATTGAAAAAAATTGAATTGATAAAGTTAAAAAAGATGAAATAAATAAACAAGAAATAATTGATAAAGTTGAAAAAGTTGAAAAAGATGAAAAAGAAATAATTGATAAAGTTGAAAAAGAAAAAATTAAAAGTAAAAGTAAAAGTAAAAGTAAAAGTACAAGTAAAAGTAAAAGTAAAAGTAAAAGTGAAAGTGAAAAAGTACAAATAAATAAAAGCGAAAAAGTAAAAAAGTAAAAGTAAAAGTAAAAGTAAAAAAGTGAAAGTGAAAAAAAGATAAAAATAATTGAAACTAAAACAGTTGAAAAAGAAGATAAACAAGAAATAATTGAAAAAGATGAAAAAGATGAAAAAGATAAACAAGAAATAATTGATAAAGTTGAAAAAGATGAAATAAATAAACAAGAAATAATTGATAAAGATGAAAAAGATGAAATAAATAAACAAGAAATAATTGATAAAGTTGAAAAAGTTGAAAAAGATGAAAAAGAAATAATTGATAAAGTTGAAAAAGAAAAAAGTAAAAGTAAAAGTAAAAGTAAAAGTAAAAGTAAAAGCAAAAGCAAAAGCAAAAGTAAAAGTAAAAGTACAAGTAAAAGTACAAGTAAAAGTAAAAGTAAAAGTAAAAGTGAGAGTGAAAAAGATAAAAAAATAATTGAAACTAAAACAGTTGAAAAAGTTGAAATAATTGAAAAAGATGAAAAAGATGAAAAAGATGAAAAAGATAAACAAGAAATAATTGATAAAGTTGATAAAGATGAAAAAGATAAACAAGAAATAATTGATAAAGATGAAAAAGATGAAATAAATAAACAAGAAATAATTGATAAAGATGAAAAAGATGAAAAAGTTGATAAAGTTGAAAAAGAAAAAAGTAAAAGTAAAAGCAAAAGTAAAAGTAAAAGTAAAAGTAAAAGTAAAAGTAAAAGTAAAAGTAAAAGTAAAAGTAAAAGTAAAAGTAAAAGTAAAAGTAAAAGTAAAAGTAGAAGCACAAGTAAAAGCACAAGCAGAAGCACAAGTAGAAGTACAAGTACAAGTAGAAGTACAAGCACAAGTAGAAGTACAAGCACAAGTAGAAGTACAAGTACAAGTAAAAGCAGAAGCAGAAGCACAAGTAGAAGTACAAGCACAAGTAAAAGTAAAAGCACAAGTAAAAGTAAAAGTAAAAGTAAAAGTAAAAGTAAAAGTAAAAGTAAAAGTAAAAGTGAAGATGAAATAAATCAAGCTAAAGGGGAATCATCTAAAACAGTTACAGAAAGTGATTAGAGAAATTCAGAAAAAAAATCAATTTCTAAAAGTTTTTTAATCAAAAAAAAAAATTGGAATAAGAAAAAGCAAAATTTTTATTCCAAAAGAAAAAAATTTTTTTTCTTCTTCTTTTCTTCTTTTCTTTTTTTCTTTTTAATTCAATTCTGAAAAACCAACAAAAAAATTATTTTCATTTTTCATTTTTCATTTTTCATTTTTTATTTTTCATTTTTCATTTTTTATTTTAAAAATAAGGATGAATGAAAAAAAAAAGAAACAAAAGATAAGACTTGAAAAAGAAAGAATAAAAATTGATAATTATTTTACAGTTTTAGAAAATTATGATAATTTTCACAAATTTTTAAAAACTCAATCACAAGAAATTAAAAACAAAATCCAACTATTTGCAAAGAATTTTGATCGAAATCAACAAAAACTAGAAAATATTCAAAAATATATAAACGAATTCACAACAAAAATTTCTGATGAATTTTTTGCATTTATTACACAAAAGAATTTAAAAAGAAAACTTTCCAAAACAAACAAAAAACAAATTACAGAAAATTTTCACATTTACATTTTAAAGAAGCTTTATAACAAAATATTTTTTTTGAATGGAGATGAAGATGTTTTTGCGGATCAAAAATTATTTCAACATTTGGAAAAATTTTCATTTATTCAATTCAAACACTTGCGAATTCCACACAAATTTTACAATCCAGAAAAAATAGAAAAATCAATGGATATTATTCAAGAGATAAATTTGTTTAAAACTCCAAATGAAAAAATGAGGATCGTCTCAGAATTTGTTCAAAATATCAAATCAATTCTTCAAGAAAACGATCCTCATTTAAATTATTTTTTCCCTTTGATATCCTATATTGTTTTACATGCAAATATTCCAAATTTCAAATCAAATATTCAATTTATCCAAAGATTTTCAGATCAAGAAATACTCACAAAAAATCAAAAAGGAATCCACTTTTCTTATGTTGTTTCTACTGTGGATTTTTTGGAAAATTTGGCTTCTTCTGATTTAGATATCGATCCAAAAGTTTTCAATTATTTGGTCTATGGGAATAAACCAAAAAACTCACAAATTCAAAAAGAACCAAAAAAGAAGTCTTCTGAAACAAACAGCATTGAAAATGAAGAAGTGAAAAATGTAAAAAATTCTGAAACAAATTCAAATGATCAAAATTTAATCAAATTCCATTTTTTAAATGCAAATTTGGAAGATTTGCTTGTATCTCAAGTTCAAGTTTTATTTCTTGAATATAAACAACTTATTCAAGAAAATATAAACTTGAGAAAAAAGTTATCTGAAGAATTTAAAGAAAAAAATTCAAATTAATTTTTTATTCATTTCATATTCATTTTTTTTGTAGAATTTAGAAGTATTTTTTAACTAATAAATAATTTTTTTTCATTTTTTTCATTTTTTTCATTTTTTTTCTTTATAAAATGAATGAAATTTTATTTTTTGGAAGAAATGAAATGCCAAAACTTATCAAAAATAAACCAGATAAAATAAAAAAACTAATTCAATTCAAATTTCAAAATGAAAATGAAAAACAAATTAAACAAATTTCATCAGGTTATTTTTCAACAATTTTCCTTTTTGAAAATGGAAAAGCAATAGAATATTTAAATCGATATACAAATCAAAAACCTGAAAAAATCCAAATTGAAGAAAATATTCAAAAAGTAACTGTTGGTTCCTCTAATGAAGCTATTTTAACAATAGAAGGAAATGTATTTGCCAAAGGAAGTGATATTAATCCAAAAAATTTATATCAATTTATCAATATTTCATCATTAATTGAAGATACAAATGATAAAATAATTCAAGATATTGTTTCTGGAAGAGAATCAGTTTATTTATTAACTTCAAATCAAAATGCTTATGGAATTGGTGATAATCAATTTGGTCAACTTGGTTTAGATTCTCAAACACTTAGAAAAACAGAAAAACCAATTTTAATGATGAAAAATGTTTCTAAAATATTTTCAGGAAATTCTTCATATTCTGTTTTTCTTTTAAATTCAAATCAAGAATTGTTTGCATGTGGCGATAATTTTAATGGGAAATTTGGATTAGGAGAATCAATGAATGAAACAATCCAAAAATTAACCAAAATCCAAAATATTCCAAAAGGCAAAATAATTGATATTCAATGTGGTTATTATTTTTCAATAATGTTGATTGAAAATGAAAATGAAAATCCAAAAAGAAAACTTTATTCATGCGGATATTATCTATATAATGGACTTGGCCAAAATGGAAATACTTATGAATTTACTGAAATCAAATCATCTTTATTTGAAAATGATAATATTCTTGATTTTTCTGTTGGAAATGCACATACTTTGATTTTAACATCCAATTCAAAATTAATTGGATTTGGAGATAATTATTATGCACAATTAACAACTAAAAATACAGAACCTCAATTAAATCCAATTCAAATTGAACTTCCTGAATTAAGATTTAATGAAAATATTTCCAATTATCATGTTCTTTGTAGAAATGAAAAATCACTTCTTTATTATTCTCCCTTTCTTTCTTCTTTTTCCAATCTTGAAGAAGATTTGATAAAATTATTTAGAAGAAAAGAATTTTGTGATATTTCATTTAAAACAGAAAATGGAGAAATAATTGAAGCTCATAAATTAATATTGAAATATAGATTAAATCAAAATCAAAATCAAGTTGAAAAACTTCAAGAAATTATTTCAAAAAAATCAATTAAAGAATCAAATCAAATATTTGAAATGATTTATTCAAATAATTCCAAAATAAATCCAAAATTATATTCTGAAATTAAAGAAATTATAAATTCAAATGAAAAAATTGAAGAAACAATGAAAAGAATTTATTTAAATGAAAATGAAAATGAAAATGAAAAAGATTTTATAATTGAAAGAAAAGAAAATAAATATAAATTTCCAAAATTAATATTAATAATGAGAAGTGAATTATATCGAGGAATGTTTTTATCTGTAACAGAAGATAAATCTAATAAAGTTACAGATTATAGTGAATTAAATAATAAATCATTTCAAATATTTGAATATTGGATTTATTCAAATCAAATTAAAGATGAAATTGAAATTACTCAAGAAATAATTGATGAACTTAAAATTGGAATTGATTATTTTCAATTAAATCAAACAAATCCAAATTTATTTGATTTATTAATTAAACAAATTTAATAATCAAAATCAACAAGGAAACAAAAAAGAAAACAAAAAAGAAAACAAAAAAGAAAACAAAAAAGAAAACAAAAAAGAAAACAAAAAAGAAAACAAAAAAGAAAACAAAAAAGAAAACAAAAAAGAAAATTGTTTCATTTTTTAAAATTAAAATCAAAAAAATTCCAAAATTTCATTTTTTTCATTTTTTTTCTTTTCAAAAATGAATGATTGTTTATTTTTTGGTCAAAATCAAAAACCAATTCTTATTAAAAATGAACCAGATAAAATAACAAAACCAATTCAATTTAAATTTGAAAATGAAAATCAAAATCAAATTGAAAATGAAAATCAAAATGAAAATGAAAAACAAATTAAACAAATTTCATCAAGTTTTTTTTCAACAATTTTCCTTTTTAAAAATGGAAAAGCAATAGAATATCCAAATAGACGAAATTCAAATCAAAATCCTTCAAAAATCCAAATTGAAGAAAATATTCAAAAAGTAACTGTTGGTGTTCTTAATGAAGTTATTTTAACAATAGAAGGAAATGTATTTGCCAAAGGAGAAGATATTACTCCAAAAAATACAAATCAATTTATCAATATTTCATCATTAATTGAAGATACAAATGATAGAATAATTCAAGATATTGTTTCTGGATTAAGTTCAGTTTATTTATTAACTTCAAATCAAAATGCTTATGGAATTGGTTCAAATGAATATGGTAAACTTGGTTTTGATTCTAAAACACTTGAAAAAACAGAAAAACCAATTTTAATGATGAAAAATGTTTCTAAAATATTTTCAGGAAATTCTTCATTTCATGTTTTTCTTTTAAATTCAAATCAAGAATTATTTGGATGCGGTAATAATTCTTATGCTCAACTTGGATTAGGAGAATCAACAAGAAAAGAAACAGAAATCAAAAAATTAACTCAAATACAAAATATTCCAAAAGGCAAAATAATTGATATTCAATGTGGAGTTGCTCATTCAATAATTTTGATTGAAAATGAA
This sequence comes from Anaeramoeba ignava, assembly GCA_028826165.1. NCBI lineage: Eukaryota > Anaeramoebidae > Anaeramoeba > Anaeramoeba ignava. The sequence continues at coordinate 33,698 of JAPDFW010000068.1, forward strand.
AATGAAAATGAAAATCCAAAAAGAAAACTTTATTCATGTGGATATTATCTATATAATGGACTTGGCCAAAATGAAAATACTTATGAATTTACTGAAATCAAATCATCTTTATTTGAAAATGATGATAATATTCTTGATTTTTCTGTTGGAAATGGGCATACTTTGATTTTAACATCTAATTCAAAATTAATTGGATTTGGAGATAATGAACATGGTCAATTAGGAACTGGAGATACAGAACCTCAAATAATTCCTATTCAAATTGAACTTCCTAAATTAAGATTTAATGAAAATATTTCTAATTATCATATTCTTTGTGGATATTACAAATCATTTATTTATTATTCTCCTTCTTTTTCCAATCTTGAAGAAGATTTGATAAAATTATTTGAAAGAAAAGAATTTTGTGATATTTCATTTAAAACCGAAAATGGAGAAATAATCAAAGCTCATAAATTAATATTGAAATATAGATTAGATCAAAATCAAAATCAAATTGAAAAACTTCAAGAAATTATTTCAAAAAAATCAATTAAAGAATCAAATCAAATATTTGAAATGATTTATTCAAACAGAATAATAAATCCAAAATTATATTCAGAAATTAAAGAAATTATTAATTTAAATGAAAAAATTGAAGAAACAATGAAAAGAATTTATTTAAATGAAGATGAAAATGAAAATGAAAAAGATTTTATTATCGAAAGAAAAGAAAAACAATATAAATTTCCAAAATTAATATTAATAATGAGAAGTGAATTATATCGAGGAATGTTTTTATCTGTTACAAATGATACTTCTAATAAAGTTACAGATTATAGTGAATTAAGTAATAAATCATTTCAAATATTTGAATATTGGATTTATTCAAATCAAATTAAAGATGAAATTCAAATTACTCAAGAAATAATTGATGAATTAGAAAGAGGAATTGATTATTTTCAATTAAATCAAACAAATCCAAATTTATTTGATTTATTAATTAAAAAATTTAATAATTATAATTAAAATTAAAATTAAAATTAAAATTAAAATCAAAATTAAAATCAAAATCAAAATTAAAAATGGAAAAGTTGATCAAAATTTCTTTATTTAAATTTAAAATTAAAATTAAAATAAGAAATTTAAAAAGAAATTGAGATTGAAAGAGAAATAATTATTTATCACTTCTCTCAAAAATCATTGTTATAACTGGACCTGTTTGTGTGTGTGCTTCATTATAAATTTTTAATTCAAATTTATATTCTTTCATCCATGAAATTAATCTTGAAGTAAAAGCGACCCAACCCAAGTATGATTTAAAATTAAAATAAAATAAAATTTCAAAATTATCACACTAAAAGAGATTAAAAATTAAAATTAAAATTAAAATAAAATTTAAAATCAAAATTAAAATTAAAATTACAATAACAGAATATCCATCAGTTCCTTTTTGAGTAATTTTTGCTTTATAATGTTCTACAAGATTTGATTTTAAATTCATAAGAAGTTCTTGCTAAAAAAAATTATTTTTGATTAATTTATTTTGCTTTTTTTTTTTTTTTTGCTTTTATTTTTTATTACATCAAGATCAGCATTCATTGTAAAAGACCAAAAACTATTCCAAAATTGTAAAGTTGCAACTGGAGAACCCATTTTATTATTATTATTTTTATTATTATTTTTATTATTTTAAAAAAAAATTTTAAGAATAAAAAATAAAAAATGAAAAAAAAAAAGGAGAAAAAAAAAATTATAAAAAAAAAAAGAAAAAAATTTTTTTCATTTTTTTTTCCTTTTTACTTTTTACTTTTCATTTTTATTCTTTATAAATTTGTTTATTTGTAATTTTGTTAATGAATACAAATAAAAAAAGTTTTTTTTCTTTCATTTCAAATAAAACAAACTCAACAAAACCAAAAAATACACTTTTTAATACAAATTTCCAACAAAATAAAAATGAAGAAATAAAAACAAAATCAGTTTTTGCATCAATACAGAATAAAAATAAAAATGGAAATGAAAATCAAATTCAAATTCAAAATCTTTTTCAAAAAAACAAACCAAACAATTTAAATTTATTTCCAAAAAAAGAAGAAATCAAACAAAATGAAAATCAAAATGAAAATCAAAATAAAAATGGAAATAAAAATAAAAATCAAATTCAAAACCTTTTTCAAAAAAACAAACCAAATAATTTCAGTTTATTTCCAAAAAAAGAAGATATCAAACAAAATGAGAATCAAAATCAAAATCAAAATCAAAACCGAAATCAAAATGAAAGCTTTTTTAAAACAAACAAAACAAATTTAAATTTATTTCCAAAAAAAGAAGAAACCCAAAAAAATGAAAATCAAAATGGAAGCTTTTTTAAAACAAGCAAAACAAATTTAAATTTATTCCCAAAAAAAGAAGAAATTCAAAAAAATGAAAATCAAAATGGAAGCTTTTTTAAAACAAACAAAACAAATTTAAATTTACTCCCAAAAAAAGAAGAAATCCAAAAAAATGAAAATCAAAATGAAAGCTTTTTTGAAAAAATTAAAAAAAAACAAAACCAAAATTCACTTCAAAAAATCAAAACAAATCAAGGAAATTCTATTGTTGGTACATGTACACAAATGTGTCCACAACAAGAAATACAAGATCGTCAAGAAACACATGATATTAATTATTTTGAAGTTGATCCTGAAACAATTAATTTAGACGTAAAATATTGGATGATTAAACCAGAATTTGCAGTTAAAAAATACCCCAAAACAACAATGGAACATGATCCAAATAATATTAGAACACTGCAAACATTATTATCAACTTTTAACTATTTATTAAATAATATTTTGGAAAGAAATGATGTTCCATTTTATCAAGTTCATAATTTTTTGAGAGATAGATTTAGAAGCATTATACAAGATTTAAATGTTCAAAATATTCGAAATTCAAGCACAATACTCATTCTTGAGACAGTAATACGTTTTCGTACGGATTTTTTTTCTTTTTCTTTTTCTTTTTGTTATCTTTTATCTTTTTTTTTATGTTTTCAAGCCCTTTATTATTTGAAATATTCAATATCAACTCACAAAAAAAATGTGAATTCAAGTTTCTTCATCACAAAAAGTGGATTTTTGATGGAAACAATTTGATTTGGGGTTTTTTTCTTTATTTATTCTTATTCTTATTCTTATTCTTATTCTTATGAGAAATCAAAAAACTTTAAAATTAATTAATTATCAATTATTCAAATCAAACAAAATCAAATCATTTAGATTTTTGAACTTATTAGAAGTTTAACAAATTTGAAGATTGGGTTATGTTAAAAAAATATAATTTAATATAATTTAATATAATATAATTTAATATACTTTAATTTAATTTTATATAATATAATTTAATATAATTTAATTTAATTTAATTTAATTTAATATAATTTTATTTAATTTAATTTAATTTAATATAATTTAATTTAATATAATTTAATATAATTTAATTTAATTTAATTTAATATAATTTAATTTAATTTAATATAATATAATTTAATATAATTTAATTTAATTTAATTTTATTTAATTTTATTTAATTTAATATAATTTAATTTAATATAATTTAATATAATTTAATTTAATATAATATAATTTAATTTAATATAATTTAATATAATTTAATTTAATATAATTTAATTTAATTTAATATAATATAATATAATATAATTTAATGCTTGATAAACATAACATTTATTATCAACTTAAATCAATATTTTTCTCACGAAACTACATTATTGCTTTACCATATTTAGATATTTTATCTGATTATGAACTATGTACTGAAACAATGGAAAATTTTGAAGCTTCTCAAAACAATGAATTATTGGATAAAAATCTTTCAACTTTACTCGAAATTTATGATGAAAATTGGAAAAAAAACTCAAATGAAAGAGAAGAATATAAAAACGAAGCTGAATTTAGATGCTATTATCTTTTATCCTCACTTAACTCACGCACACCAATTCTTCAAAAAACTCCAACACAAATAATTACTTCAGATGATTTCCAATTTGCTCTTAAAGTTTTAACAGATTATTCAACAAATTCCTTTTATTCTTTTTTCAATAACTTAAAAAAAGCATCATTTTTACAAGCTTGTTTAATTGATCGTCTTTCAAATTCAATGAGAATTAAAGGAATAGAGATATTCAAAAAATCAACTCCAAAAGAAAAAATATTTCCAAATGATGATTTGATGGATATTTTTGGGTTTCAAACAAAAGATGATTTACTTTTCTTTTTCCAATTTTTCAATGTGGAAACTTCTTCAGATTTTATAAATCTCAAATATATTCAAACAGATGCTTCTCTTTCAAGATTTCATTCAAGTTTGATTGATTCAAAAAAGGAAAATTATTCAAAATTGGATATTCTTCTTGGTAAATCGAATGAATATTTTCCCATTCCACCAAAACAAAATATCAATTCTATATCTATTTCTGTTTTTCCAAAATATCAACCTAAAATTTTAAATCAAGAAACGAATTTAATCGAACAAAAAATTCAATTTCCAATTCAAAAAGAAAAAAAAAATTTATTTCCAAAACCAACTTCATTTCCAATTCAAGAAGAAAAGAAAACTTTATTTCCAAAACCAACTTCATTTCTAATTCAAGAAGAAAATGAGATTCAAGAAGAAAATGAAATTCAAATTCCAATTCAAGAAGAAAAAAAAACTTTATTTCCAAAACCAATTCCAATTCAAAAAGAAAAACAAACTTTATTTCCAAAACCAATTTCAATTCAAAAAGAAAATGATATTCAAATTCCATTTCAAGAAGAAAAAAAAACTCTAATTCAAAATGAAACTTTATTTCCAAAACCAACTTCATTTCCAATTCAAAAAGAAAATCAGATTCAAATTCCATTTCAAGAAGAAAAACAAACTCTAATTCAAAATGAAACTTTATTTCCAAAACAAATTTCAATTCAAAAAGAAAATGAAATTAAAGAAATACAAATCAGTTTATTCAAAAATCAACCAAAAAATATTTCCAAAATTAAAAAAAGAACTCTTGAAGAATCCCCACTTGAGAATGAACATAAAAAACCAAAATCAATAAAATCAAAACCAAAATCAAAACCAAAATCGAAATCGAAATCAAAATCAAAATCGAAATCAAATGAAAAACCAAAATCAAAATTAAAATCAAAATCAAAATCAACAAAATCGAAATCAAATGAAAAACCAAAATCAAAATCAACTCCAAAATCAAAAACAAAACCAAAATCAACTCCAAAATCGAAATCAAAATCGAAATCAAATGAAAAACCAAAATTAAAATCAACTCCAAAATCAAATGAAAAACCAAAATCAAAATCAAAATCAAAATCAAAATCAAAATCGAAATTAAATGAAAAACCAAAATCGAAATCAACTCCAAAATCAAAATCAACAAAATCAAAACCAAAATCGAAATCAAAATCAAAATCAAAATCGAAATCAAATGAAAAACCAAAATCAAAATCAAAATCAAAATCAAAATCAAAATCAAAATCAAAATCAAAATCAAAATCAAAATCAAAATCAAAATCAAAATTAAAATTAGAACCAAATTCACATTTAAAATTAAAATCAAATAAAAAATCAAATAAAAAATTAAAAAAAGAAAAAGAAACAGAAAGCTCAGAATATGAACTTTATTTTGCTTATCCAGAAGAAGAAAAAATAAATGAAAATATAAATATCATTTCAGATGAGGAAATTGAAATTAATTCAGATCAAATTTCTGAAGAAATTAATTATAATTACAACTATAATGATTTAAATAAAGAAAATAATTTTAATTTTCCTCAAAATTATTCAAACTTAATTGAAGAAAACCAAGAAAATTCATTTGAACAAAATGAAGAAATGATTATTCAAGAAAATCCAAATATATCTTTTTTGGAAAGAAAAATGGAAGAAGAACAACAAGAATGGCAAGAAAATAATCAAAAAGAAATTGAAGATTTAGAATCTATTTTTCGTTCATTTAATTTAAATCCTTTAATTGTTTCAAGTTCAGATAAACTTAAAAATTTAATTTCCAAAAAATGAAAAATGAAAAATGAAAAACGAAACAATTCAATTTAAAAAATTTTCATTTTAAAAAATTTAAATAAAACAATAAAGAATTATTTTTTTTTATTATTTATTATTTATTATTTATAAGATCTTATAAATTTTAAACTGGAACAATATGTTGTTAAATAATAACCAATTTCTGAACTCAATTCACGAGGATCGGAAAGATCAAGAAGAAAATTTTGAATTGTTTGAAGATTTGATAGTTTTGTTTGAACAAGAGTATAAAGAAAAATAGGAAGAAATCCATCAGCAGTAATTGAGAAATCATCTTTAGAAATATTTTCTTCTAAATTAAGTTGTGAAAGAGTTTCAAGTTGTCTTTTTGATGTGAAATAGATTCTATCTGCTGTATTGATTAAAATATCAAGAAATTCAAAAGGAAATTTGCAAATTCGAAATTGGGACAAAATTTCAATTGGTGATTCCCAATTAATTTTGAGGAATTTATTTGCAACTCCAAAAAATTGAGGAGGTTTTTTATAAAGTTTTTTCATTTTTTCATCCAAAATATAATCTTCTTTAATACTTTCCAAATGAAATGAAGTGATTAAAGGATTGTGAATTGGAGTTATTACAACTCTTTCTAAACATCTTTCAACTAAATAATTCAAAACTTCTTGGCAATCAATATGATCAATTTTTTCTGTGAATTGAAAATATTTAATTAAAAATGGATGTTTCTTGATAATTTTTGTTCGGAGTTTATCAATAAACATTCTTATTGGATGTGTTTTTGTTGCGAAATTTCTTATTGGTTTTTTTTGTAAGAAACTGATATAATTTTCTAAAAATTGAAGAGTAGTTTTTTGGAATTTTGTAATAAATTCTGTTTTTTCTGCAAAAATTATTCTGATACATTTTATATCTAGATATATTAATTTTTTTGGGTAATCTTTTAGTTCTGAAAGTTTTAATGTACAAGTTAAATATGTACCAATTTGGAAATTTTTATTTATTTTTGGTTGATTTTCAAGAAGAAGATCAAGTTTTTGATTTGGTTGATCTTTTTTTTCATTTTTTGATTGATTTGTTGATTGATTTTTGGTTGATTTTTTTTTCATTTTTATTTGATTTGTTGATTGATTTTTGATTGATTTTTGATTGATTTTTGATTGATTTTTGATTGATTTTTATTTGATTTTTATTTCATTTGTTGATTGATTTTTGTTGATTTGTTGATTGATTTTTGATTGATTTTTATTTCATTTGTTGATTGATTTTTGATTCATTTTTGATTCATTTTTGATTGATTTTTGATTGATTTGTTGATTGATTTATTGATTGATTTTTTGATTCATTTTTTATTTGATTTGTTGATTGATTTTTTGATTGATTTTTTAATTGATTTTTTGATTGATTTTTTGATTGATTTTTTGATTGATTTTTTATTTCTTTAAAATCTTTTTGTTTGTTAATTGACAAAAATTTAATATCTTCATTTAAACTATTTTGAATTTCTTTTAATTCCTTGTCTTCACTATTTGAATCACTTTGAATATTTTCATTTAAATTATTTTGATTATTTTCATTTAAATTCTTCCTTATTTCTTTAAAATCTTGTTTGTTAGTTGACAAAAATTTAATATCTTCATTTAAACTATTTTGAATTTCTTTTAGTTCCTTGTCTTCACTATTTGAATCACTTTGAATATTTTGATTTGAATTGTTTTGAATATTTTGATTTAAATTATTTTGAATATTTTGATTTGAATTATTTTGAATATTTTGATTTAAATTGTTTTGAATATTTTGATTTAAATTGTTTTGAATATTTTGATTTAAATTGTTTTGATCATTTTCTCTTCGAGTGAAAATTGGAGAATATTCTTTTCTAGTTCTAAGAATAATTAAATCATTAAGATTCTTAACTATATGTTTACTCCATTTATCAAACAAGTAAAATTTAACTAAACATCTTGAAGTTATTTCTTGGGCAATTTCAACTGCAAATTCTGTATAAAAAATTTCAGTTGTTTGGTCTATAAAGGAAATTGATAAAGTTTGAAGATCTTGGATAGAAATTTTAATTATAGTCTGATAAGCCCAATTTTTAATAACATCTTTTTGTGAACCTTTAATTTTTAAAAGAAAAATTCCTTGTTTCCATAAAAATAAAACAAAATATTTCTTTCCAAACCTTTTGATTTAATTTTTGATTTGTTTTAATTTTTGTTTTGATTTAATTTAATTGTTTTGATTTGTGTTTTAATTTTAAAAGGAAAAAAATTTTTTTTTAATTAAAATTTTAATTTAGTTTTTTTTTTTAATTTTTTACATTGCTTTTTGTGTAACATGAACTGCAACATCAGGAACAGATCCAAGAAAACCTGTTATAAGTTCTTCTGTTTGTTTTTTTTCTATAAAATCTTTATATTTTCCAATAATTCTTTTTTCATAAAAAGGAAATTCCATTTTAAAAAATGAAAAAAATGAAAAAAATGAAAATTAAAAAATGAAAAAAATGAAAATTAAAAAATTAAAAAAATAAAAATAAAATTTTGTTGAGTTTTTGTTCAAATCCTTTTTATTTTCTGTTTAAAAAAAATTTTCCTTAAAAGAAAAAAAAAAATTATTTCAAAAAAAAAGTTCTCAAAAAAAAAAGTTTTTTTTTTGTTTAAAAATTAATTATTTTTTGGACGAAAATTAGAACGAAGAGAAAAAGGATAAAAAGGAGAAGAAGAAAAACTGACAAGAATAGGAGAAATAGAGATAGGATAACCAGTTGGCCAATCACAACTTTGACAGATCAAATTTCTAGCAATTGCTTCACAACGTTGAATTGAACCACGTTCAGCATTTTCATTTTTAAAATAAACAAGTTCTTGAATTTGACTTGACCAAAGACCTCTAACGGATTCCTGGTTGACTTTAACGGCCAAGAATTTGAGGTATTTCAATTCAAGTTCCATCATGAAATATTCATAAGTATCATCACGACTTCTTTTTTGCCTTCTAATTGAGATCAAGTTGGGTTGCTCTTCAACAATTCCTTGTCTCCAACGCGGATCGGATTCTGCACAAGCAAGAACCGTTTGATTGTATTCCTCAAGATCGTTGTAGAGCTCTTCGGGATCGTTATACTGGGTCGGCATGATAAAATAGTTTTTTTGCAGCTTAAGTGTCATTGTTGCTGCTTTTTTAATCACATTTTCTAATAAACTCATGTCATAAAATACCCATTCATCCTTTTGATTTGAGACTCTGAAATCGCCTCGAAAAAGTGCGTAATATTTCTCAAGGAAATTATCTTCCAAAACAACGAAATCATTATCTTGATGCAAATTTGCTGTTGCAAATAATCTTCTTGCTAAAATACTGACTACAAAACAGAATCCTAAAATATAAGATGGTTTTTCTTCTGTTGATTCTTCTAGTGAAATGTATTTCATTTCCTCAATATCATCTACACTTGGATTTTGTTCTAAACAGTGGCGAATCCAAGGCGAATAAAATTTTTCAAATGATGCGATTGAGATTCCATCTCTGGATTTATCATAATCTTCATCTGTTTGTGATGAAAATGTAATTATGTCTGAATCAATATAATCTTTTTTGACCATATTTTTTAATGTTCTTGTAAACTCTTCATCTCGAATTGCTATATAAAATCCTGGTGTTTTAATCAGATAATAAATTGCAGCTGAAACATAATAACTTTATATTTATTTTGAAAAAAATGAATAAATATAAAATAAAATTAAAATAAAATTTTTGGAAAATAATCTTATTTACGTGATCATTTTTTTTCTGAAATCGAAAGAAGAAAATGCGTTTGTAGTTGCAGTTTGAATAACATTATAAGTTCTTGCAACGAAAGCTAAATTTTGAATTAATTTTAAATTAAATATTTGAATTAATTTTTAAATTAAATATTTGAATTAATTTTAAATTAAATTTTAAATTAAAAATTTTAAATTAATTTTGAATTCAATTTAAATTAAATATTTGAATTAAATTTGAATTAATATTTAAATTAAATATTTAAATTAATTTTGAATTAATTTTGAATTAATTTTGAATTAAATATTTGAATTAAATATTTGAATTAATTTTGAATTAAATATTTGAATTAAATATTTGAATTAAATTTTGAATTAAATTTGAATTAAATTTAAATTAATTTTAAATTAAATATTTGAATTAATTTTGAATTAAAAATTTGAATTAATTTTTCACCTCGTGATAACGATTCCCAAGTAAATAATCTTAATTGTAATATCTCCTTATTTGTAACAACAGGAAGACAAGGAAGAATTGCATTTCTTAAATTATCATCAACAGGTTCCTTAATTTTTTCAAGTTCTCTTTCTTGGCAGAAAGTGCCTCTAAATTCAAGACCTCTAAGTTGGAAAGAACAGAAACCATTTCCCAACTCAATAACATGAAGAAAAGAAGTAAGTTTATCATTGATAAGAAAAAAGAAGTCTCCCTGTTTAACAGAACCAAGCCTTCCTGCAGCAATATCATCATAAAGAGAATGAGTTAGTGAGACATAAAGATGTTCATAAAAAATCGCATTGAGATTATCAATATTTGAACTTGAGCTGAAATTTGTTGAGTCGATCCCAAGCGCTGATGATAATTTCACACGAGAATCATCAATACGATGAGTTCGATATGATCTTTCCCAATACTTCACAGAACGAGCATATGTTAAAAGAAATAAACTACTTCCAAACAAGGGTGATATTGGAGTTGAAAATACTGTTGAAAGAATGATGAATGATATTTCAAGTGCTGAATGAGCAAGTCCAAAGGCTTGGAGATAAATATGAACTAAAGACGCGATTGCTTGATTCAACGGGATAAGATATCGCCAATAGAACTTGAATTTCAACACAAACTCCTCGATTTTATCAACAAGATATTGTGATGCATATAAATTGACTACTAAACTTTCTACATGTTTTCCTTTCAAATCATAATCAAATAAAAGCCAACAAAAAACAATGTATTTGAAGTGTTCTGTTGAATTATGAAAGCTTGTTCTGATAAATTTGAACGTCAATACTCCAGTTAGTATTGATGCAAATACTCTTCCTCCTCTTGAATTAATATCATAAATTGAGTCCGTTAATGCAAACAAAATTATAAATGGGAAAATGATGTATTTTTCTAAGAAAATGTAAATTTTGTAAATAATTTCAAAGTATGTGTATTTTGCTGGTCCTGTTAAAAGTGATCTTTTTAGCTCAGGTGAGCGTAGAATAGGATTTCGGAATAATGAAAAGGGATATGCTTTTCTCATTTGTGGAATTAATATGTGAACAATGAACCCGCAAACAATTGCAATGATCCAAAGAAAATCGGGTCTTTTTGTTTTTGAAAACATTTTTGTTTGATGTAATCCTGTATATACTAATCCAATTATAAGAGCAATTAAGACATCAAATAGGAATTTTCTCTTTTTTTTTTTTAATAAAATTATAAATAAATAAAATTATTAAATAAAATTATTAAATAAAATTATTAAATAAAATAAATAAATTATTAAATAAAATTATTATTGAATATCATTTTGCAAAATGTACTAATGGAGAAAAATAAAATTTCTCTTCAGGTTCTTGTTTTTCATAAAGTAAAAGTTTCGGTTTGAAAATGGCATGAAAAAATCTTGGATTATTTGGTAATCTACTTGCAAGATAAGCAAATCCAATAATAAATCCACAAAAAAAAGAAAAAGAATAATTGTTCCAAAATTCACCAGATTTTCCCAAAGCATTATATCCAATTCCAAAAAGAACGAATCCAAAAATAATATCCAATAATAATTGATAAACAATTCCCAAATAATGTGTAATTGCTAAAATGAATTTTTGTATTTTTGAATTTTTAAATTTTTGAATTTTTGAATTTTTAAATTTTTAAATTTTTGAATTTTTAAATTTATGAATTTTTAAATTTTTAAATTTTTAAATTTTTAAATTTTTAGAATTTTTAAATTTTTAAATTCTTCTTAATACCTGTTCCTCCCATTATTTGAATATGAAATTGTTCACAAAGATAAATAATTAATGTTGTTGGTTGTGAAAATATTCCAAATAGAAAGAATAAAGGAAGTGCCATTAAAAAAGCCTTAAAAACATTGAATAAAAATGAGAATATTGGATAAAAATTGATTTGAACTTGAAAAATTTGATATTTTTCAGTTGTAACTGAATCACAAACTAAATAAAAATTTAAATAAGTTAAAATTAAATAGAAAAAATTTAAATAAAAAATAAAAATAATTTACTCGCTTTTGTAATTAAAACAAGTGCTGAAAAAAATGCAATATAAAATGCTCGAGAATAAATAACTCTTCTATTATCTGGTTCTGGTGAATGACAATCAGGTTGAACACTTTTTAATAAACAATAATGACCTGTTGCAACAGAAATAAAAAGGAAGAATTTTTCAAGATCATAAAATTCATAACTTGCAATCATAACTTTTTTATAAAAAAACAAGAATAAAATTTTAATTGAATTTTCTTTTTTTTTAAAAAAAAATACCTAAAACTGCTGCTATAGTTGCTAAAATTATTGAAATCCAAAATGATTTTTTCTTTAAATCTCTATCAAAACACATTTCTAATACTCTTCTATCTAATTTCCATATATGTTTTTTTCCACAAAAAGTTAACCAAACTCGAGACTTTTTTTTGTGAATTTTTCAATCAAAAAAAATTTATCAATTTAAATATTTTTTTTTTTGAGAGAAATAAAATGATAAAAATGATAATTTACAATATCTTCTTCTTTTGGTTGTTGTGGTGGTTCTTCGTTATTTGGTAAATCAAATCTTTGTTCCACAAATTGATCATGAAAATCACCAAAAGGATCTCTTTGACTATTTATAAATCATAAAAACAATAAAATTTTTCTTTTCGAAATTATGAATAATAATTATTTTTACCGATGTTCTCTTTGATAAATAATTCTATTAATTTCTTCGACTGACATATCATCAGTAATAAAATCACGATAATCAAAAGTTGGATTAGAAGGATTTTTCTATTATATTTATTATTTTAAAATTAAATATTTATTAAATTAAATTAAATATTTTAAATTGAATATTTATAATTAAATATTTTTTGAATTAAATATTTTTAAATTAAATATTTTTGGAATTAAATATTTATAATTAAATATTTATTATTAAATATTTATAATTAAATATTTATAATTAAATATTTATTAAATTGAATATTTTTAATTTGAATTTTTAAATTAAATATTTATTAAATTAAATATTTTTGAATTAAATATTTATTAAATTAAATATTTATAATTATAAATATTTTTAAATTAAATATTTATTGAAAATTAAAATATTTATTTTAATTAAATATTTAATTAAATTGAATATTTATAAATTAAATATTTTTAAATTAAATATTTATTAAATTAAATATTTTAATTTGAATTTTTGAATTAAATATTTTAATTTGAATATTTTGAATTAAATATTTATTAAATTAAATATTTATTAAATTAAATATTTAAATTTTGAATATTTTTAAATTAAATATTTTTAAATTAAATATTTAGAATTAAATATTTATTAAATTAAATATTTTTAAATTGAATGTTTTAAATTAAATATTTTGGAATTAAATATTTTTGAATTAAATATTTTTTTTACATTATCATCTCCTTCATTTTTAATTGGAATATCTGGTTTTTTTTCATCAGGTTCTTTTTCATCAGGTTCTGTTTCACTAGTTTCAGTAAAAATAGTATAATGTTGTTCAACTCCAAACTCATCAAAATAAGAATGAACAACTTCTTTTTTGACTCTTCTTTTTTTTTTAGGTTTTGGTTCATCTTTATCTTTATCTTGATCTTTTTCATCTTTATCTTTTTCATCTTTTTCATCTTTTTCATCCTTTTCATCCTTATCTTTTTCGTTATCAGAATCATCGAAATCAAGATCGATTTCATTATCCTTTTCCTTTTCATCTTTTTCGTTATCTTTGTCTTTGTTTTTGTCTTTATCTTCTTTATTATCTGTTTTTTTTTCTTGATCATTATCTGTTTCAAGTTCAATTTCATTTTCATCTTTTTTTGATTTTTTTTCTTTTTCTTTTTCTTGATCTTCCTCACCTTTTTTTTTTTCATCTTCCATTCTTTCTTTATGATCGATTTGCGTATGGAATTTATAGTTAATTAACTTTAAAATCGTAAAGATAGTGAAAATAACAACTCCATAAATTACTGTACTTGCTATTTTGTTATCAATCTAAACCAAATTTTAATTATAATTTTGAATTTAATTTTAATTTTAATTTTAATTTTAATTTTAATTTTAAATTTTTAATTTTAATTTTAATTTTAATTTTAATTTTAATTTTAATTTTAATTTTAATTTTAATTTTAATTTTAATTTTAATTTTGAATTTTAATTTTAATTTTAATTTTAATTTTAAATTTTAATTTTAATTTTAATTTTAATTTTAATTTTAATTTTTATTTTAATTTGAATTTGAATTTGAATTTTAAATTTTAATTTTAATTTTAATTTTAATTTTAATTTTAATTTTAATTTTAATTTTAATTTTAATTTTAATTTTAATTTTAATTTTAATTTGAATTTTAATTTTAATTTTAATTTTAATTTTAAATTTAAATTTAATTTTAATTTTAATTTGAATTAGGATGGTAAATATTCGCTTTAAATTGTTCTCATTTTTGTAAAACTTTACAAAAACTTTATAAAAACTTTATAAAAACTTGTTTTTTAAAAAAAATATAATTATTATTCTTATTTAAAAAAAAAAGGAAAAAAACCTGCCGGAAAGCATAAGGTAAAATGAAAAAGATTGCCCATAAATAAGTATGAATAGTATTAATAGCTAAAGAAAGGTCAGAATCGTAATAATAACCACCTAATAAAGTAGAAATTAATGTTTCTTGGAAAAATAATTTAATAGAGTGTCCGTTATCCATAAAATTTTTTTTGTAATTTCTTTTAGAGAAAAAAAAATAATATAAAAAATAATAAATGAAAAAAAAAAATTGAAAAAAAAATGAAAAATTTAAAATTAAAAAAATTTTTTCATTTTTTTATTTTCTTTTTTTCTTTTTCTTTCTCTTTTTTTTTCATTTGTTTTTTATGACAGATATTCCAGAATATAAGCTTGTATTACTTGGAGAAACTGCTGTTGGAAAAAGTTCTTTAGTTCTCCGTTATTGTAAAGATCAATTTTTCGATTTTCAAGAACCAACTATTGGAGGTAAATTTACTTATTAAAAAACAAAACAAAAACAACAAAATTAAACAATTTTTATTATTTTTTATTATTTACATTTTGTTTTATAATTTAATTTATAGCTGCTTTTTTAACCCAAATTATTAAATTTAGGGATTCTGAGGTATTTTAATTAAAATCCAAATTAAAATCCAAATTAAAATTCAATTCAAAATTCAATTCAAAATTAAATTCAAAATTCAAATTAAAATTCATTTCAAAATTCAAATTAAAATTCATTTCAAAATTCAATTTAAAATTCAATTTAAAATTCAAATTAAAATCCAAATTAAAATTCAATTCAAAATTCAATTTAAAATTCAATTCAAAATTCAATTTAAAATTCAATTCAAAATTCAATTTAAAATTCAATTCAAAATTAAATTCAAAATTTAAAGGTTAAACTTCAAATTTGGGATACTGCTGGTCAAGAGAGATATCATAGTTTAGCACCAATGTATTATAAAGGAGCATCTGCTGCAGTTGTTGTTTTTGATATTACACAATTTGTAGGAATTCATTTATTACAATTTATTTATTACAATTTATTTATTAAAATTTATTTATTACAATTTATTTATTTAAAATTTATTTATTAAAATTTATTTATTACAATTTATTTATTAAAATTTATTTATTAAAAAAATAGAAATCTTTTGAAAGATCTAAAGTTTGGATTTCTGAATTAAAAAATAATGGACCTTCTAATATTGTAATTGCTTTGGTTGGAAATAAACAAGATTTGGAACATAAAAGAGTAGTTTCTGTTCAAACTGCTGAATCATTTGCAGAAGAAAATAATTTACTTTTTCTTGAAACTTCTGCAAAAACTGGATTTCAAGTTGAAGACCTTTTCTTAAATATAAGTAAAAATCAAATCAAATCAAATCAAATCAAATCAAATCAAATCAAATCAAATTAAATCTTTAAATCAAATCAAATCTTTGAAAATCAAAAATGGAAATCAAATTGAAATTAAGTCAAATTAAATTAAATCAAATTAAATCAAATTAAATTAAATCAAATTAAATTAAATTAAATTAAATTAAATCAAATTAAATCAAATTAAATCAAATCAAATCAAATCAAATTAAATCAAATCAAATTAAATCAAAACAAATTAAATCAAATCAAATCAAATTAAATCAAATCAAATTAAATCAAAACAAATTAAATCAAATCAAATTAAATCAAATCAAATCAAATTAAATCAAATCAAATCAAATTAAATCAAATCAAATTAAATCAAATCAAATCAAATCAAATTAAATTAAATTAAATTAAATTAAATCAAATCAAATTAAAATCAAATTAAATCAAATCAAATTAAATCAAATCAAATCAAATCAAATTAAATTAAATTAAATTAAATTAAATCAAATCAAATTAAAATCAAATTAAATTAAATTAAATTAAATTAAATCAAATCAAATCAAATTCAAATCAAATCAAATTAAATTAAATTAAATTAAATCAAATTAAATTAAATCAAATTAAATTAAATTAAATTAAATCAAATTAAATTAAATTAAATCAAATCAAATCAAATTAA
Source organism: Anaeramoeba ignava (assembly GCA_028826165.1). Classification (NCBI taxonomy): domain Eukaryota; family Anaeramoebidae; genus Anaeramoeba; species Anaeramoeba ignava. The sequence continues at coordinate 50,575 of JAPDFW010000068.1, forward strand.
ATTAAATTAAATCAAATCAAATTAAATTAAATTAAATCAAATTAAATTAAATCAAATTAAATTAAATTAAATTAAAACAAATTAAATCAAATCAAATCAAATCAAATCAAATCAAATTAAATTAAATTAAATTAAATTAAATCAAATTAAATCAAATTAAATCAAATTAAATTTTTTAATTTATTTAAAACAAAAAACAAAAGCTCAAAAACTTCCTCAAAAAAGTAATTTAGGAAAAGGAAATTTGACATTTGAAGAATATGATAATCCAAAAGTTAAAAAAGGTTGTTGCTAAATAAGTGGAATTTGATTTTTTTATTTTTAAATAAAAACAAAAACAAAAACAATTTTTTCTTCTTTTTTTTTTTTTCTCCTTTTTTCTTTTTTTATTTTTTATTTAAAAAAAAATTTTTTTTTACTTTTTTTAAAATTTAAATTTTTCTTTTCCTTTTTCCTAAAATTAAACTATGCAAGAAATTATAAAGAAATTTAATAATAATTTAATAATAATTTAATAATAATTTAATAATAATTTAATAATAATTTAATGATAATTTAATGATAATTTAAATGTTCTTATTGATTTGTTGTTTTTTTGTTTGTTTTTTTTTTTAAATAAAAATTTTTTTTTGTTCATTTTTTTTTTTATTAAATTTAATTGAATTAAATTTATTTTATTTAGGAAAAAGAAAGATCAAAAACACACACATAAATAAAGAAAATGAGTCTTTTAGATTCTATTTTTAATTTAATTGATGCCAATAACAAAAAATTTCAAGCAAAAAAACCAACAAATTTGCAAGTAAGACAAAATGAAGAGAGACTAAAATGTAATTTATAAAAATAGCTACAAAACCCAAATTAAAACATAAAATTAAATATAAATATAAATATAAATACAAACTTAAATACAAATTTAAATACACAATTTAATTATAAATATAAATATAAATTTAAATACACAATTTAAATATAAATTTAAATACAAATTTAAATACAAATTTAAATACAAATTTAAATACAAATTTAAATACACATTTACAGATCAAACTTCAATACAAATTTAAATATAAATTTAAATACAAAATTAAATACAAATTTAAATTACAAATTTAAATACAAATTTAATTATAAATTTAATATAAATTTAAATACAAATTTAAATATAAATTTAAAATACAAATTTAAATAAAATTTAAATATAAATTTAAATACACATTTAAATATAAATTTAAATACACATTTAAATATAAATTTAAATACAATTTAAATATAAATTTAAATATAATTTAAATATAAATTTAAATATAAATTTAAATACAAATTTAAATATAAATTTAAATTTAAATTTAAATATAAATTTCTAAATATAAATTTAAATACAAATTTAAATACACATTTAAATATAAATTTAAATACAAATTTAAATATAAATTTAAATACACATTTAAATATAAATTTAAATACAAATTTAAATACAAATTTAAATACAAAAATTAAATACAAATTTAAATACACATTTACAGATCAAATTTAAATACAAATTTAAATATAAATTTAAATACAAAATTAAATACAAATTTAAATATAAATTTAAATACAAATTTAAATACAAATTTAAATACAAATTTAAATACAAATTTAAATTACAAATTTAAATACAAATTTAAATACAAATTTAAATACAAATTTAAATACAAAATTAAATACAAATTTAAATATAAATTTAAATACAAATTTAAATATAAATTTAAATACAAATTTAAATATAAATTTAAATACAAATTTAAATACAAATTTAAATATAAATTTAAATATAAATTTAAATACAAATTTAAATACAAATTTAAATACAAATTTAAATACAAATTTAATTTTAAATATAAAATAGTAATGGAACAAAATTTAAAACGAAAAGAAGAAGAAAAAAAACGAGAAATGGATAATTTTAGAAAACAAATGGAAAAAGAAATTTATGAATTTGTTCAAAGGATGAAAGAATATGAAGAAAAAGAAAATCAAAAAGAAGAAAAAGAAAAAGAAAATCAAGAAAATCAAGAAAAAGAAGAAAAAGAAGAAAAAGAAAAAGAAAAAGAAGAAAAAGAAAAAGAAGAAAATGAAAATCAAAAAGAAAAAGAAGAAAAAGAAGAAAAAGAAGAAAAAGAAAATCAAATCAACCAAATTAATATTCAAAAACAAATTTTTGAATATGAATTTCCACCAATGGAAGATTTAAAAAGATTAATAATTCGACAAATTGCAGATTCTTTTGGATTAGAATCAAAAACTTTTGGAAATGAAGTTTTTGAAAGATTCATTGTGATTTTTAAACCAGGAATTGAACCAACTGCTTTTGAAAGATTTCCTTATGAAAAAGAAAAAATGTTATTAAAACAAATAAGAAGACAAAAACAAACAAATTATCCAATTTCACATTTAAAAATGAGAAAACATAAACAAATTGAAACTCAACAATCAATTCCAATTGATAATTCTGAATTGATCACTTTGAATAAAACTAAAAGAGATCTTAGAACTGTTGAACAAATTTTACGTGAAAAAAAAATGATTAAAATTAAAAAAAAAGCACAAAATCAAAATGAAAATCAAAAACAAAAACAAAATCAAAATCAAAATTAAAATTAAAATCAAAATCAAAATGAAAATCAAAATGAAAATCAAAATCAAAATCAAAATGAAAATCAAAATTAAAAATCAAAACAAAATCAAAATCAAAACAAAATCAAAATTAAATCAAAATTAAAATCAAAATGAAAATTAAAATTAAAAAAAAAGCACAAAATCAAAATCAAAAACAAAATGAAAATCAAAATCAAAATTAAAATTAAAATTAAAATGAAAATCAAAATCAAAATCAAAAACAAAATCAAAATTAAAATTTAAATCTAAAGAATGTTTTCAAAAAGGAAAAAAAAAGCAAAAACAAATCAAAATTTTTTCTTTCTTTTTTTTTTTTAAATTTAAAAAATTTTTCTACTTTTTTTTTTTCTTCAAATTTTCTTTAAAAAAAGAAAGAAAAATTATCAATTTAAAAATTGGAATTTATTTGAAATTTCTTTTTTTTTAGATTATTTTCTTTATTTTCTTTATTTTCTTTATTTTATTAAAATTAAAAAAAAAACAAAATTTTTTTTTCATTTTTTTTTTTCATTTTTTAATTCATTTTTTAATTCATTTTTTAAATAATGTCAGCAAAAATACAAAATTTACGTTCAAAATTTGAACAAGATTCAGAAAAACCCAAAACAAATTTTTATTCTCCAACTCACAGAACAACAAAAAGAACAGCAAATTCAGGGATAAACACAAAAAATCAAAGCAATCAAAAAAGACAAGGAACAACAACAACAAGAACATTAAATAGATCCTTAACAGGAAACATGACGAAATATAAAACAACAGTAACACATCGAATTTCCCCAACAAAAACAAGCACGAATCAAACAACAAATCAAACAACAAATCAAACAACAAATCAAACAACAAATCAAACAACAAATCAAACAATAAAGCAAAAATCACCAACGTTTAAAACTCAAACAAATACTTCAAGAACATATAGAAAAAACCCACCTAATCCATCATTATCATATTCAAAAATTAATTCAAATATTAAAAAACCAACTAAAAGTCCCCCAAAATTAACAAGTCCACAAAAATCAATGGGAAATTTAAATAAAAGATCAACAGTCACAAAACCAAGACCAACAACAAAAGCACCAACAAGATCCACAACAACATCAAGAATATCACCTATAAAAACAACTTCAACATCAAGAACATCACCAACAAAAACAACTTCAACTACAAGAACATCACCAACAAAAACAACTTCAACATCAAGAACTTTTTCAAATTCAAAAACAAAAACAAATTCAAATTCGAATTCAAATTCAAATTCAAATTCAAATATAAAAACATTTTCTACTTCTAAAAATTCTCCAACAAGAACTCAACATACTCATCATAAATATTCCCCAAAAACCAATAATTCTCATCAATTTATCCAACCCCAAAAATATAACGATCAAGATAAAAAAGATAATAAAGATAAAAAAGATAATAAAGATAAAAAGGATAATTCTCCTAAAAAAATCAATACTTCTCAATCCCTCAGAAATTTTATGCCAAAAGATAATTTTTCTCAAAGCAAAACAGAGTCTAAAACATCTGTAACAATTTCAAAACCTTTTCAAGCTCATTCTCCTGAAAAAATAAACACTCAAAAACACAAAATCGAAAAACAAAATCTACATGTTATAAAAAAAGAGAATTCCAATTTGGAATTAAATAAATCAAATATCGATAAACAAAATCCTTCGAAAAATAATCAAATTGACAAAAATACTTTTTCTTCAAATGTCTCCAAGAGTAATACTTCATATAATTTGGGAATTCATCAACAAGAATCAAAAAATACTGAGAATGCAAATCAAAATGATAAAAAATTTTCGAAAAAGTCAGATTATTATAATAATACAGAAAATCAAAAAAACACAAATCTTCAAAATACATCAACAACAAAACCAACAATAAACAGTTTTAATAATCAAAATCAACCAGATACTAAATTTCCAGTTTGGTCACCTCAAAACCCAAATATACAAAATCAACAAAAAGAAGAGAATAATCCCAAATTCAATCAAAATAACTCCTTTAATTTCCATAGTCCAAATAAGCAAATTATTAATGAAGTTCCAAAGCCTAAAGAACCCGAATTCAGCAAACCAAAAATATCCTCATTCTCAAATTATACAACAAATGAAACAAAATTTGATGCACAAGAGCCATTAGAAGATGATTTTGATTTGGATCATGAAGGAGATTTAAAATCAATTGCAATTTGTGATTATAAAGGACAAAAAGAGGGAGAAATATCTTTTAAGAAAGGAGATGTTATATATATTACTGGACAATGTGAATCTGGTTGGTGGCAAGGCGAAACAAGAGATGAAATTGGTGTATTTAATTGCAAATATGTTGCGATTGATTCTAATAAAACAACATCCAATTTATCTAAATTCCAAGATATTTCTGGGATTGAATTTTCTTCAAATGCAAATCAAAATGCAAATCAAAATACAAATCAAAATACAAATCAAAATCCAATTCAAAATCCAATTCAAAATCAAATTCAAAATCCAATTCAAAATCCAATTCAAAATCCAATTCAAAATCCAATTCAAAATTTAAATTTTTTACAAAATCAACCAGTAATCAAACAAGGAGAATCTTTAGTTAAAAATACTGATGGTTCATTTTTTGCTCCACTTGATTCAAAACAAATTGATGATAAAAAAAAGCCAGATAAAAGAATTGTTGTTGAAATTGACGAAGATTATCTTGATGATTTTGATGATCATGAAGGAGACACTAGAGTTCGAGCATTGAAGGATTATCAAGCAAAAAAAGAAAACGAAATTTCATTTAAAAAAAATGATATTATTTATTTATTCGCAGACTTTGGAAACGGATGGGGACAAGGAGAAACACATGGAATAACAGGAATGTTCCCGCTTAGTTATGTTGAATATGCAAACAAATCACAACATTCAACTCCACTTTCTACAGAACCACCTATTCTTGACTCTGGATTTGGACAAGGATTTGGAGGAGCGAAAAATCAACCAGAAAAACCTCATTCACTTGCTCATGAATTCTATCAAGAAAAAAAGAGAGTCGAAGTTCCTTCTTATAATGATCTCAATACTTTGGATGATTTCGATCTTGATCATGAAGGAGATCCAAAAGTTCGTGCTATTTGTGACTATCAAGCCAAAAGGGATGTTGAAATATCTTTTAAAAAGGGTGATGTTATTTATGTTACTGGACAAAGTGAATCTGTTTGGTGGCAAGGTGAAACAAGAGATGGTGATATTGGCATTTTTAATGCTGAAAATTGTGAAATTTATGATCAAGAGTCTCTTGATAATTTGAATAAGTTTAAAGAAATTTCTGGATTTCAAATTATGTTATCATCAAATCCAAAGTCTTCTAATACTCAATCAAGTTTTTCAAAAGGAGATGATAAGGATGTGTTATTTGAAGCTGTGTATTTAATTAGAATATTTTTATTTATATTGAATATTTAATTTGAATATTTAATATTGAATATTGAATATTTATTTTGAATATTGAATATTGAATATTTATATTGAATATTTATTTTGAATATTTATATTGAATATTTTATTTTTTAATTTGAATATTTATATTTAATATTGAATATTTAATTTTTTAATATTAAATATTTATTTATGTTATTTATTTTGAATATTTATTTTGAATATTTATTTTGGATATTTATATTGAATATTTATTTTGAATATTTATTTTGAATATTGAATATAAATTTTTGAATATTTTATTTTGAATATTGAATATTTATTTTGAATATTGAATATTGAATATTTATATTGAATATTTTATTTTGAATATTTAATTTTTAATATTTAATATTGAATATTTAATATTTATTTTGAATATTGAATATTTATATTGAATATTGTTTGAATATTGAATATTGAATATTTATATTTATTTATTTTGAATATTTATTTATTTTGAATATTGAATATTTATTTTGAATATTAAATATTTATATTGAATATTTATTTTAAATATTTATTTTAAATATTGAATATTTATTTTGAATATTTATTTTTAATATTTATTTTAAATATTTATTTTGAATATTTATTTTGAATATTGAATATTTAATTTTTTAATATTAAATATTTATATTGAATATTTAATATTAAATATTTATTTTGAATATTTAAATTGAATATTGAATATTTATTTTGAATATTTATTTATTTTGAATATTTATTTATTTTGAATATTTATAGTGCTTTATATGGTTTTGATGCTGAATCTGAAAAAGATCTTAGTTTTAAAGAAAGAGAAAAAATAAAAGTAATTAAAACAGATCAATCAGGTTGGTGGTTTGGAAGAAATGAAAGAAATCAAACAGGAACATTTCCGTAAAAATATATAAAAATTAAATTAATTTTTATTTTTATTAAATTAATGTTGTTATTATTATTATTATTATTTTAGAGCTAATTATTTAGAAAATTATTATCAATATGATTCACAAGTTTCTAAAAATGAATTTTTAAAAGAGTTTACAAAAATTAGAAAATGTATTGCGACTGCTAATTATTCTCCAGAAATTGGTTTTGATTCAGCAATGCAAATTATAATAGATGATGTTTTTGAAATAATTGAAGAAAAAAATGAATGGATTTTTGCAAGAAATTTAAAAACAAATCAACAAGCATTTATTCCAAGAGATTATGTTGAAGAATTTAAATAATTCTAATTCCAATTTTAATTTCAATTTCAAATTTAAATTTAAATTTAATTCTAATTTTAATTCTAATTTTAATTCTAAATTTAATTTCAATTTTAATTCTAAATTTAATTTCAAATTTAATTTTAATTTCAATTTTAATTTCAAATTTAATTCCAATTCTAATTCCAATTTTAATTCCAATTCTAATTTTAATTTCAAATTTAATTTCAAATTTTATTTTAATTTTAATTTTAATTTCAAATTTAATTCTAATTTTAATTCTAATTTTAATTTCAATTTTAAATCTAATTCCAATTTTAATTTTAATTTCAAAATTTTATGAACAGATTTCATTCTTGAAAATTTTTCTTTCATTTCCTTTTTGATTTTAATTATTTTTTCTTTCATTTTCTTTTTGATTTTTCTTGTTAATTTTTTTTTAAATAAATATTTTTTTTTCATTTTCATTTTCATTTTTTTCATTTTTTTTCAAATTAAAATTGAAATGAGCAATCCTTTAAATCAATTATCAAACTCACCTTCTCAAATTTCAACTGAAAATTCAATAGAAATAAACAACCCAGAAAATGAAAATATTGAAAAAATAAATTCTAATTCAAATACAAATTTAGAAATAATTAACGAAAAAATTCGTTTTAAAAAAACAACAAATTGGAAAGAAATACAAACAACTGGAGAAATACCGCTTGTTACAAACTATCACACAAGCGCAGTAATTAATAATTATATGTGGGTTTTTGGAGGTTTTCAAAGAGGTCATGGAACTCGTGATTTATCTTGTTTGAATTTAAATACTTTTGAATGGAGAGAAATCAAATATAATACATTTCTTGAAAAAACTAGAAGAAATGCTAATATTGGTTGGCCAAGTGCAAGATATCATCATGCTTGTACTGTTGCTAATAATAATTTGTTTATTTTTGGTGGATTGGATGGGAAAAAATATTATAATGATCTTTGGAAATTTGATCCTGGTAGAAAATCATATTAAATAATATTTAATAATCATATTTAAATAATAATATTTAATAATAATATTTAATAATAATATTTAATAATAATATTAAATAATAATATTTAAATAATAATATTAAATAATAATTAATAATAATATTTAATAATAATATTAAATAATAATATTAAATCATATTTAATAATATTAATAATAATATTTAATAATATTTAATAATAATATTTAATAATAATATTAAATAATAATATTTAATAATAATATTTAATAATAATATTTAATAATATTTAATAATAATAATATTTAAATAATAATATTTAATAATAATATTTAATAATAATATTATTTAATAATATTTAATAATATTTAATAATAATATTTAAATAATAATATTAAATAATAATATTTAATAATAATAAATAATAATATTTAATAATAATATTAAATAATAATATTTAAATATTATTTAATAATAATATTTAATAATAATATTATTTAATAATATTTAATAATATTTAATAATAATATTTAATTATAATATTTAATAATAATATTTAATAATAATATTTAATAATATTTAATAATAATATTTAATAATATTTAAATAATAATATTTAATAATATTTAATAATAATATTTAATAATAATATTTAAATAATAATAAAGAAACTGAAGGATTCGAAAAATTATCAGATAATATTGGTCCTTGTGGTCGTGATTGTCATTCTTTAGTAAATTATAAAAATAAATTATACGTTTTTGGTGGTGTACAAGATAAAAACAAATTACTTAATGATCTATGGGAATACAATTTGGGTATTTTATTAATATCAATATTTTTTTGAAAAAGAAAAAAAATATTGAATAAATAATTTATTATCTTTATTATAAGAAACAAATGAATGGGTTGAATTGAACCCACTTGGTGAAAAACCTTGTCCAAGACATTTCCATACAGGTGTTGTTATTGGATCTTTTATGTATGTATTTGGAGGATCTAATGGTCAAGTTAGATTAAATGACCACTTTATTTATGAATTTGAAACAAATACTTGGATAAGTATCGCAAATTCCAAAGGAAAAATCCCACAAACAAGAAGAAATCATACAGCAGTTGTTAAAGATGAAAAAATTTATATTTGTGCTGGTTATGGAAAAGCCCCTCTAAATGATTTATATGTTTATAACACTGGTAATTGAGATCTGAGGTTTTTTTATTCATTGAATTAATATTATGTTTTTATTATTATTAATGGATTAGATACAAATTATTGGAGTTTGATTAAAGATGAACCTACTTTTTCACCAAGACATTATCATACTTCAGTCATTTGGGAAAATAAAATGATATTGTTTGGAGGATGGAATGGAAGACAATTGCAAGATTTACATGTTTATTCAATCCAAGAAAAACCACTAATTATTGAAAAAAATGTTATTAAAAATGATATGAAAACTCTTTTTGAAAAACAAGAAGATTGTGATATTAATATCACAGCCAAAGATGGATTTATTGGAGCCCATTTATGTATTATTCAAGCCAGATTGAATAATTGGAATGAAATCAAAAATAGAGGAGATGAAGAAATTGCAATTACTTTTGAAAATTATTTTGCAAATCAACCTTTATCAACAATCAAAATTTTGATGATTTTTATTTATACTGATGAAATTGAATTGGAAAAATTAACCCAAAACCAAATAATTGATTTGATTGTAATTTCATCAAATATCGGGCTTTCAAGACTCAAAGCCATTTGTGAAAATCATATTATTTCATCAATTAGTAAGGAGAATGTGATTGATATTTTGCTTTTTGCAGAAAAAATCAAGTCAAAAACACTTCATTCAGTTTGTTTATCATTTGTGAGTAAAAACAAAGAAGTGATTTCAGAACATGGAACTTCATTAACAAAATTATCACAAGAAACATTGATTGAACTATTTAAAACAACAACATCAAATTCTCCTATTGAAATTCCAGAAATTGAAGTTCCCAAATCAACCTTTTTCCAAAATTTAAGTGCTTTGCAAAGTGAAATTGATTCTCATAATGCAATAGAGGTTGCTATTTGTGCTCATAAAGCTATTTTGATGGCTCATAGCAAGAGTTTTGGTCAGGAAATATTCTCAGAACAAAATGGCCCTGAAATTTATGCTGATAAAACCCAAAGAAGTGTTTATGCTCTTCGTGCTTTGGTTAAGTTTTTGTATTCAGGAAGAATTGATCATATTCAATCAAATCCAGAAATTGCTTTGGAATTATTAGGTGCAGTTTCTGATTATGAATTGAGTACTTATGAACTTGAAAATGTAGGAAAATTATTCGATTTTAATTTTAATTTTAATTTTAATTTTAATTTTAAATTTTAAATTTTAATTCAAATTTTCATTAGGTTTGCTCAAATATTGTCAAAAGAAGTGTTAATTTAAATAATACTCTTTTCATTTTGGAAAGATCTTATGAAACAAATTCAGTTGATTTGAAAAAGTAACAAAATATTTATTTTCAATTTTAATTTCAATTTTATAAATGAATTTTAATTTTTAATTCTAATTTAGTTATTTGATTAGATTTCTTTTGAACCATAAACAACAAGTTTTTAATCTTCCTTCATTTTCAAGTGTTTCGAATGTTTCATTACTTCATGAAGTTATCAAAGAATTAATTTCAAGAATCAACTAAAAATGATTGAAAAAAGAAGAGAAAAAAATCATTTCTTTTTTCTTTGTTCTTTTTTTTCTTCTTCTTCTTGAATTTTTTTTGGGATACAATAAACTTCCATTTCCACAATTTCAAAATCTTTAGAAGCACCAGCTAAAAATTTTTGAGTTTCAAAGGGATAACTTTTTTTTTGAGGAGATTTATAAGCTGTTCCAAAAAAAGAATATCCTTTTTTCAAATCACCATGAATCCCAATATCAGAACCACCCAAACCACCTCCAAATAAAGGACCAAAATTATCATGATATTGGAGTGCGAATTTTGATCTTGATGGGATAATACTGAATTTTTGAGGAGGAGAATTCTCTCCATTTTTCAAAGTGAAAATAAATGCCTTGCTGTCTTCAATATATCCTTTATCCTTTGCCTTTTCTTTATCCCATCCCACTTCACTATATCCTCCAAATATTGATATTTTATTGTCAAATTTTGATTTGAATCAGAACCAAAGTTTGTCCTTGTTTATCGCAAATGGAATGGAATTTTTTTGGTTCTTTTGAATTTGAAAGAATTTTAACAGCATTTTTCATGAAAATTGGATCATTGATCCATTCCTCTAAATACATTTTATAATTGTAAATTTTTTCAATATAATTTAGGTTTTGGGAATTGCTTGGACTTTTGTTTTTTCTTTTGTTTTTGTTTTGCTTTTCTCTGTTGGATTTTTTTCTGTTTTTTGGACTTTGTTTCGGTTTTTCTTTTTGTTGGAGTGAATCTTCTTGATCCTTAAATATATTTTGTGATTGTAATATTGTTGAATCCCAAGGACAAGAAATCCATTTCAATAGAATTTTTTCTGAAGGAAAATATGTTTTGTTTTGTTTATAACGTTCCACAAAACCCTCTTCATGAATTCTATATTTTGATTCTATTTCCTTGAAAACTGGATGATCTTCAATATCTAAATATTTGTTTTTGATATTAATTAAAGAATCTAAAGGTCGGAAAAGTTCATTTTGCTTGATTTTTTCTGGGTTGATTGAATGGGTTGCAATCATTGAATTTATGAAGGAACTTTCTTGCGGATCTTTGTAATCTTGTGGGATGTATATTATCTGATTGTTGATTTGATTTTTTTCTTGGGATTTGAATTCATGCTCGTAATTTTTAATCCATTTTTTAAAAAATTCTTGCTGCTTTTCAATCAATACATGTCTTTCAAGAAACTCTAACAAAGTTCCTTTTGATAAAATGGGTGGAATTTCTTTGAAATATGGGATCCAAAAAAAGTTATTTGATATAAAACTAAGAAAATAATTAAAGCTTTTTGGGAATTGATTTTTGAAAAGGGAAATTTTTTCTGGGAAATCCTTGATAATATTGAACAATTTAATCAATTTAAGATATGGTTGGAACAATTCTTTTGAAAGAATAATGTTGTTGTGATCTTTTTCCAAATCAATATTTATATTTTTTTCAAAATCAACACTTGGTTTTTTTTCCAAATTAATTTTTGTTTGATTTTCCGAATCAATATTTGCTTCGTTTTCAAAATGATTCCAAATTGGTATTAATATTTCAGGATAAATATAGTTTTTGTTTTTTTGAAAGAAATCAATGATTTCATTTTCAATTTCTTTGAAATTTGGATGAAGTTTTTTGTTATAAATAAAATAAAGAATATTTTTGAAAATTTCTTCTGGAATTTCAATTTTTATTTTGTGATTGTTTTTCTGTTTTTTTAATATATTGATTATAAATGGCCAGCCAGAAAATGTAAGAAGATGTTTATGAGATAAAAATTGTTGATTTGATAAAATAAATTTTATATCTGAAAATTTTTGAATTGGTTGATCTTTATTTTGATCCCAAACAAACATAATTTTTTTTTAATTTTAAAAAAAAAAGAAAAAATGAAAATTAAATTTTTTTTCATTTTTTCCTTTTTTTTCTAATAAACAATTCAATTTAAAAAAATTTCAGTTTAAAAATTTAAAACAAAATTAATTTAAAAAAAAATTTTTTTTTATGTGATAAATGGATCAAAACGAAGCACAACTTTTTGAAGAAATTTTAATTAATATTTTATCACCAAATAATTTTTTAAGAGGAGAAGCTGAAGAAAAATATAAAAGTCTTTTAGAAAACAATTCAGAATTATGTCTTTTTTCTTTAATAGATCGATTAGAAAATTCAAATCAACAAAAAGTATTTTTATTTTAAAAAAAAAAAATTAATTAATTTATAAAAAATAAAAAAAAAATTTTTTTCATAAATAAAAAAAAAAGAAACCAAAATTTAACAGAAAAATATTTAATTTAATTTAATTTTAATTTTATTTAATTTATTATTTATTTTAATTTTATTATTTATTTAGGTTAAAGATTTATCAATGATTTTATTAAGACAATCTGTTATTCATAATTTTTTAGATGGTGAAAAATTATTCAATTTAATTCCTAAAGAATCTCAAGAATTAATTAAAAAAAAATTACTTGAGAATATAATGATTCAAACTACAAAATCTACACAAAAAAAAGTATGTGATGTTATTGCAGCAATTGGAGCAAATCAAACAAAAGAAGGTAATTTTTTAATCAAACAAAATAATCAGAAATTTAAATTTAAAACAAATTTAAATTCAAAACAAATTTAAAACAAATTTAATTGAAAACAAATTTAAATTGAAAACAAATTTAAATTGAAAACAAATTTAAATTGAAAACAAATTTAAAACAAATTTAAATTGAAAACAAATTTAAAACAAATTTAATCAGAAATTTAAATTGAAAACAAATTTAATTTAAAACAAATTTAAATTGAAAACAAATTTAAAACAAATTAATCAGAAATTTAAATTGAAAACAACTTAAATTCCAAATTAAATTGAAAACAAAATAATCAGAAATTTAAATTTAAAACAAATTTAATTGAAAACAAATTAAATTACAAATTAAATTGAAAACAAATTTAATTGAAAACAAATTAAATTACAAATTAAATTACAAATTAAATTACAAATTAAATTAAAAACAAATTTAATTACAAATTAAATTAAAAACAAATTAAATTACAAATTAAATTACAAATTAAATTACAAATTTAAAACAAATTTAAAACAAATTTAAATTTAAAACAAATTTAAAACAAATTTAAATTGAAAACAAATTTAAAACAAATTTAATTGAAAACAAATTTAAAACAAATTTAAATTGAAAACAAATTAAATTTAAAACAAATTTAAAACAAATTAAATTGAAAACAAAATAATCACAAATTTAAATTACAAACAAATTTAAATTGAAAACAAATTAAATTCAAAACAAATTAAATTAAAAACAAATTTAAAACAAATTTAAAACAAATTTAAAACAAATTTAAAACAAATTTAAAACAAATTTAAAACAAATTTAAAACAAATTGAAATTGAAAACAAATTTAAATTTAAAACAAATTTAAATTAAATTACAAAAATTAAATTAATTACAAATTTAAAACAAATTAAATTTAAAACAAATTAAATTGAAAACAAATTAAATTACAATTTAAATTTAAATTTAAATTAAATTAATTACAAATTAAATTAAATTCAAAAAAATTATAAAAAATTTTTTATTCCTTTGTCTCTTTAAAAGATCGTTGGCCGGAATTAATTCCTTATTTGATGAAAATATTTCAAGATTCACAAGATTCTGTTAAAGAAAATATTTTTTATATTATTGAACAATTATCAATATGTTCAGGACCAATTGTTGATAAATATGATGTTGATTTTTTTCCTTTATTTGAGGAATTTATGAAATCACAATATTCTGTTGGAATTCGAGTAGCAAATTTTAAAGCAATTTCAAGTTTTATTATTCTTATTCCTAAATCTGCTCGAATTAAATATCAAAATTTAATTCCTTCTATGTTTGAATTATTACAAGAATGTATTAATCTTGGTGATTTTGATATTTGTGAACAAATTATACAAGAATTAATTGATTCTGCTGAATTAATTCCAAAGTTTTTTTTACCTCATATTTCTACAGTTGTTGATTATGTTATTTCAATTACAACTTTGAATGATATTGATGAAAATATCCTTTTCCTTTTAAAATTCAAAATTCAACATTTATTTAAATAATTCAACATTTAAAATTCATTTAAATAATTCAACATCCAAAATTTATTATTTTCATTCATATTTATTTTCTTTGACTTAAAATAATTTTGTCAATTTTGACTTTTTAATGAATTTTTTTTTAATTACGTATTAGAAGGCTTGCATTAGAATTTTTAATCACAATTACACAAAAAGGAAAACCAATGATTAAAGGGATACCTAATTTCTTAGAAAGAATAATACCTATTACACTTGAAATCATGACTGATATAGAAGATGATGATAATTGGCAAAATTCATTTGTAAGCAATTAATTAAAATTTAATTAAAATTAAAATTAAAATTAAAATTAAAATTAAAATTAAAATTTAAATTAAAATTCATTTATAAAATTAAAATTTATTTATAAAATTAAAATTATAATTAAAATTAAAATTAAAATTAAAATTAAAATTCAAAATTAAAATTAAAATTAAAAGAAAAATGAAACTGAAGTTTCTAATATTGATGTTGGAGAAAGTTTTCTTGATAGATTATCATTATCATTAGGAGGAGAAAAAGTAGTACCAATAGCATTTCCACATATATCTACATTATTAGACTCGAATGATTGGAAACACAATTATGCAGGATTATATGCAATAAGTTCAATAGGGGAAGGTAGTAAGGAAACAATAAGAGAGCATTTAGAATCAGTTATAAACAAAATAATCCCATTTTTCCAACATGAAAATCCACGAATCAGATTTGTAGCATCAACAACAATTGCGCAAATGAGTATTGATTTTGAACCATATATTCAGAATGATTATCATGATTTAATTATTCCGGCTATTTTCCAAGTTTTACAAGATTCAGATTTCCCAGTTCTTCAAGCTCGTGGTGCGACTACTCTTATTAATTTCTCTACTAATTGTCCAACTGATATTTTGGAACCTTATGCTGAAGATCTTTTGAAAAAACTTGTGGAGTTGTTGCAAATTGATCAAATTATTGTTCAACAAGAAGTTGTTACTGCAATTGCTTCTATTGCAAATTCATGCACAAATATTTTCACAATTGTATAAAAATTGATTTATAAAATTAAAATTTATTTATAAAATTTATTTATAAAATTTAATTTATAAAATCAAAATTCATTTATAAAATTAAAATTCATATTAAATTAAATTTATAAAATTAAAATTCATTTATAAAATTAAAATTCATTTATAAAATTAAAATTCATATTAAATTTATAAAATTAAAATTCATTTATAAAATTTAAAAAGTATTACGACGAATTAATGAAATACCTCAAAAGTATCCTTATAAACGCAACAGATGAAAAATACTTAGTTCTTCGAGGAAAAACATTTGAATGTGTATCATTTATTGCACTTGCAGTAGGAAAAGAAATATTTATAAAAGATGCATTTGAAATATTAAATTTAATGGTTGAAACAGAAAAAAATATTAGCAAAGAAGATCCTCAACTGGATTATTTCGTGCACTCTTACACAAACATATCGCAAGTGCTGAAGCAATCATTTGCACCTTATCTTGAGAACATACTTCCGAAGATCCTTGAGCAAGCAGGACAAGCTATTGACCAATATTTTTTAGATGAAATTGATGAAGATGACGATATTGATTTTGATGATTTCACTGTGGTTGTTTCTGTGGACAAGCAGTTCGGAATCAAGACATCAATTCTTGAGGAGAAAGCTTCAGCAATATCATTACTTTATAACTTCGCGTCTGAAGTTGAAGAGGAATATTTTCCGTTTGTGGAAACAACTTACCAGACAGTGTCACCAATGCTGGATTTCACTGTTGACTCCAATATCAGAACACTTTCAACAGTATGTATCACCGAGCTTGCTAAGTGTGTTATTGCGGCGTTTGAAGCTAAGTCACCAAATGCCGATCGGCAATATGTTAATAACTTCGTGGCGCTTGTGTGCGATCGATTCTGCGAAATTTTGAAAAAAGAAAATCAAACGATCGTTATTGCAGAAATTATTGATGGCATCGGTCAAATCTTCCAGACAGCAAAAGGCATTGTTGATTCCGCAAGAATCACGCAGGTCTTCGAAATCCTTCCCTTTGTTCTCGAGGCTAGCTACAAAAGGCAGCTCAATATCGAGCAGGAAACACAAAATGAAGACTCAGAAGACGATGATTACGAAGATGATGATGTCGAAACTCAAATGAAGAAAAAAGAAACCATTGAGAAGGAGATTAATCTCAACATCCTTGATATTATTACACAGTCGTTTCTTTTCCACAAAGACACGTTTCTCGGGTTTTTTGATGCGAAAATTTATGAATACTATCGCGGACTTTCAGAGTCCCAAAATAACTTCCACATCCATCTTTCAATCTGTGTGTTTGTCGATATTGTCGAGACAGGCGACTTGAACGCCTTTGCGAACTACTGGCAACATTTCGGCCCCATTGTCCTGAATTCCATCTCTTCAGAAGATCCACAATTGCGTCAATCTTCGGTTTACTCAGCAGGCGCCTGCGCAAAGTTTGGAGCTGATCTGTTTGCCCCATCTGCTCCTCAGTTTCTTCAAGCGCTTGCAGACGTTATACAGGCTCAAGACTCCCGCGAAGAGCCCTTTGCAACTGCAACAGATAACGCTATTGGAGCATTTGGCAAAATTTGCTTTTTTCAACCGCAAAATATTCCTCTTCAAAATTCGTTGAATCTCTGGCTCTCCTTTCTTCCTGTTCAAAACGATCCTGATGAATCCGTTGCTACTTACTCTCTTCTTTGCGATTTTATCGAACAAAAATCTTCCCTTGTTTTTGGTAGGAATAATAAAAATGTTCCCCATGTTTTGGCTATTATTGCTCAAGTTATTGATACTGATCTTGTTGATAAAGTAGTTGCTCAACGAATGACAAAGATTGTTACTTCAATTAAATCAACTTTTGGTCAGAAATTTAATACTTTTTTGAGAATGATAAAACCAAGAAAACTTGCTAATCGTTTAACTAAATTTTAAATTCAAATTTAATCAGAAAACAATTTAATGAATAAATTTAATCAGAAAACAATTTAATTATCAAATTTAATCAGAAAACAATTTAATTAACAAATTTAATCAACAAATTTAATTAACAAATTTAATTAACAATTTAATTAACAAATTTAATTAACAAATTTAATTAACAATTTAATAAACAAATTTAATTATCAAATTTAATTATCAAATTTAATTATCAAATTTAATTATCAAATTTAATGAAAAAATTTAATCAGAAAACAATTTAATTATCAAATTTAATTATCAAATTTAATTATCAAATTTAATTAACAAATTTAATTAACAAATTTAATTATCAAATTTAATTATCAAATTTAATTAACAAATTTAATGAAAAAATTTAATCAGAAAACAATTTAATTAACAAATTTAATTAACAAATTTAATTAACAAATTTAATCAGAAAACAATTTAATTAACAATTTAATTATCAAATTTAATTATCAAATTTAATTAACAATTTAATCAGAAAACAATTTAATTAACAAATTTAATTAACAATTTAATTAACAAATTTAATTAACAAATTTAATCAGAAAACAATTTAATTATCAAATTTAATTAACAAATTTAATTAACAAATTTAATCAGAAAACAATTTAATTAACAAATTTAATCAGAAAACAATTTAATTAACAAATTTAATTAACAAATTTAATTATCAAATTTAATCAATTTAATTATCAAATTTAATTAACAAATTTAATTAACAAATTTAATCAGAAAACAATTTAATTAACAAATTTAATTAACAAATTTAATCAACAAATTTAATCAGAAAACAATTTAATGAACAATTTTAATTAACAAATTTAATTAACAAATTTAATTATCAAATTTAATTAACAATTTAATTATCAAATTTAATCAGAAAACAATTTAATTATCAAATTTAATTAACAATTTAATTATCGAATTTAATTATCAAATTTAATCAACAAATTTAATTATCAAATTTAATTATCGAATTTAATTAACAAATTTAATTAACAAATTTAATTAACAAATTTAATTAACAATTTAATTAACAAATTTAATCAGAAAACAATTTAATTAACAAATTTAATTAACAAATTTAATCAGAAAACAATTTAATTAACAAATTTAATTATCAAATTTAATTAACAAATTTAATCAGAAAACAATTTAATCAGAGAACAAATTTAATTATCAAATTTAATTATCAAATTTAATTAACAAATTTAATTATCAAATTTAATTAACAAATTTAATTATCAAATTTAATTAACAATTTAATCAGAAAACAATTTAATTAACAAATTTAATCAGAAAACAATTTAATTAACAAATTTAATTAACAAATTTAATCAGAAAACAATTTAATTAACAAATTTAATTAACAATTTAATTATCGAATTTAATCATCAATTTAATTATCAATTTTAATTATCAAATTTAATGAAACAATTTAATCTTTTCTCTCTTTTTTTTAGAAATAAAATTTAAAAATTAAAAATAAAATTTCGAATTTTTTAATTTTCATTTTTTTAATTTTCATTTTTTTTTAAAAAAATGCAAAACTCAAAAATTGATCCAAAACAACAACAATTACAATTAAGTTTAAAAGAACTTGCAAGAGTAAATATTGAGCATAAAAAACTTCTTAAACAATTAGAAATTGAAGAAGTAGCGAAAACACAAATGCTTCAAGAAAAACAAAAACTCCAAAAACAAAACTCAGATCTTCAAAAAGAAATTAAAAATTTAACAGAAAAAAATGAAAAACTTGAAAATCAATTAAAAGAAAATCAAAATCAAAATCAAAATCAAAATCAAGATCAAGAATATGTTATTGAACAGAATTTACTTGATAAAATAGAGAGCTTTAATATCTCAATTGAAAATACTGATGCTAATTCTGTTGTTTATGTTTTATTGGAGCAATTATCACAACAAACTGAAAATTTTTCAAGTTTAAAATCTTTAAATGAATCTCTTCAACAAACACTTCAACAAAAAGAAGAGAAAATTGAAAAATATAAAAATAAATCAAAATCAATGAAATCAGAAATCCTAAAAGAAAAGGAATCTTTTAATCAAATCCAAAATGAAAAAATTCAATTAGAAAATCAAATCAAATTATTAGAAAATCAAATTCAAAATCAAAATCAAAATCAAAATCAAGAAAACCAAACAAAATCTCCAAATCAAAATCAAATTGAAATTCATAATATTAAAGAAAAATACAAGAAATTAAAAAAGGAAAATAAATTGATTCTTGAGCAAAAAAACAAACTCGAAAATCAAGTTTCTCTTCTTAATTCAGAAAAATCTAAGATCGAATCAAAATATCAAAAATATCAAAATAAATCTCAATCTGTTAAATCAGAACTCAAAAAAGAAAAGGAATCTTTTATTCAAATCCAAAATGAAAAAATTCAATTAGAAAACCAAATCAAATTATTACAAACTCAAAACCAAGAAAACCAAACAAAACTTCCAAATCAAATTCAAGATACTTCAAAGCTTCATAACATTAAAGAAAAATACAAGAAAATTAAAAAAGGAAAATAAATTGATTCTTGAGCAAAAAAACAAACTTGAAACTCAAGTTATGTTTCTTAACTCAGAAAAAAGCAAACAAGAAGAAAAATATCAAAAATATCGTAAAAAATTTGAAAATTTAGATAAATCAATTGAAAAGGAAAGAAAAATTGAGAAAAATTTCACAACAGAAAATATTGAAAATAAAGTAATTCAACAAAATAAGATTTCTATTCTTGAAGAACAAATTAAAAACCTTAAAAATGAAAAGCAAACTCAAATTGAAAAAAAGAAGCAATATAAGAAAACAATTAATCAAAATAAGGAAGAACTTGAGCAAATTAAATTGCAATTAGAAGAATCAAAAAAGGAAGTTGAAGAATTAAAAAATCAACTTAAATCATATTCAGAAAATTCAAACCAAAATCAATTTGAAGAAAATCAAAATCAATTTGAAGAAAATCAAAATCAATTTGAAGAAAATCAAAATCAATTTGAAGAAAAAGAAAATCAAATTAAAGAACAACAAATTCAAATTAAAGAAAAAGAAAATCAAATTGAAGAAAAAGAAAAGCAAATTGAAGAAAAAGAAAAGCAAATCAAAGAACAACAAATTCAAATTGAAAAACAACAATTTCAAATTGAACAACAAAAACAAATTGAAAAACAATCACAAGAAATGGAAACAGCTTCTAAAATAATTTCCGAAAATAATCAACTTAAATTAAAAATTAAAGAATTAATGATCCAAATTCAAATAAATCGATTAAATCTTCCTAAATTAAAAGAAAAGTTTGAGAATTTTGAATCTTTTCAACTTTATCGAAAATAATAAAAACATTTCAATTTAAATTTCAATTTAAAAAAAAAATCCTTTTTGTTTTGTTTTGTTTTTGTTTTGTTTTTTTTGAATGGAAAAATTTATTTTGATTGAAAAAAAAAAATTGGTTTTTTTTGTTATTTAAAAAAAAATCAAATCTTATTTGGAAAAAAAGAAAAGAAGAGAAAAAAATGAATATGAAAAGATTTAAACACCAAAAGGTAATTGAGTAATATCAGCTTGTTGAATTTTCTGAGAACCATTAATTATGTATTCAAAACGAACACGAATAACAGAAGGATTTTGACCATAAAATTCATTAACAACTTGAACAACTTGATTGATAAAACCTGATTGATTTGCAGGAACTATAGATCCTGAAGGTTGAGACATTTTCAAGCTTCATATATTTAGGAACTGCAGCTTGAAATTTAAATTGTTCTAACGGAAATGAATTGCTGTTAAAAAAAACAAAGTTAATTAAAGTTGCTTTGGAATTCTGATCCTTTTTGAAATCCATTTTCACAGTTAATCCTTCTCCTTCAAACCCAATCATGCTTGGAATTGATTGTTGTGAATTGCCTTGATTTGTTGTTGGATTCTGTTCTTGTTTTGTTTTGCTTTTTTGATTTGGATTTTTTTTGTCAAATTGTTTATGAAGTTGTTCATATGGATCTTGAACTGGAATTTTTAATTGATTTTCATTCATAAAAGATATTTTGATTTTGATTTTGATTTTGATTTTGATTTTGATTCATAAATAAATTTGGATTTGGATTTGGATTTGGATTTGGATTTGGATTTAAATTTGGATTTGGATTTGATTGAAAAATATCCTTTAATAAATCAAGATCATTTGCTTTAGGTTGCTCCTTTAATTCTTCCTTTTTTTCATTCACAATTTTTTTCACTTCTTGTGTCTGTTCTGTTTTTTGATCTTGAATTGGTTCATCGAAAACAATAAGCTCATCATTTTCTTTTTCTTGAGTTTTTTGATTTTTGATTTTGATTTTGATTTTGTTGTTTTGATTTTTGTTGTTGTTTTTTTGATTTTTTTGGTTCTTGAACAAGTTTCTTTTGTTGTAATTTTGACGATTTCTGATCTTCTTTTATAACTTCACTTTGAGATTCTGTTTGTGAATCAGTTTGTGAATCAGTTTCTGTTTCATTTGATTCATCCAAAAGAGCAGAAATGGGGGGAATTTTATCCAAAACAGAAATACTGAAATCGCCATATTTAAAGAATTCATAAAATTCGCATGATCTTTGTTGAATTTCAATATCGACATTAGTTCGATATCGAGAAAAAATATCTTGAATTTTTGGAGCTTGATCAGGAAATCTTGTTGTTAGCTTAATTAAGCTTGTAATTAAATAATATTTAATGTATTCCACATTTGTGTTTACAAGTAAAAATTCAAGTAAATCCACAACTTGTTCTGATGGTATTGCTTCGAAATGTTCAATTTCTTCTGTTAATAAATCTCCAAATTCTCCAATACACCAAACTGCTACTTGTATTAATTTTTGTGGTCGATCTCTTTCTACATTTAGTAATGAAAAGAATTTGTGAACAACAAATGATTGAAGTTCAGAGTATTCAATAATTAAATTGATAGTTTTTGCTGCGATTTCTTCACTAACATATTGACCAGCCTTTGATATTTTTTTTTTTTGATTTTTTTAATTATTCAATTTTTTTCAATTTTCTTAAATTTATATTTATTCATTTATTTACAACTTCAAGAACTTCAATTAATGTTTCAAGTTGCCATTGCTTATCCCCATTTAGTTTTTCTATTGCCAAACAAATTTTAGAAGTTAAATCATTTCTAAGTTCTTGATTTGATTCCAGCATATAATTCATTAATTCTTTTATTAAAGTTTTAGCATTTTTCTGGTTAACTAATGAAAATACAAGATCCAAAGCTCTTCTTCGAATTGAGATATCTGAATCATGTAAACAATTCACAATAGTTTTTCTTTGTCTTTGAATAGCATTTGGCACTTTATCAACAACTCTGGAAAGTGTATTTAATGCTACATATCTCAAATTGTTAGAATTTTTCGATAAAAATTTACTGAGAATTGAAATTGCCATTAATTGGGATCTTTTTTCTGATTCAATTAAAAGAATTGTCATTACAGTTTCATATAAAACTGCATTACCAACATTACTTGATTGAACTGAATTTGCAATCTTATATAAAATATTTTAAATTTCAAAATGAATTTTTAATTTTTAAAATGAATTTTAATTTTAAATTGAATTTTAATTTTAAATTGAATTTTAATTTCAAATTGAATTTTAATTTTAAATTGAATTTTAATTTCAAATCGAATTTTAATTTCAAAATGAATTTTAATTTCAAATTGAATTTTAAATTTCAAATTGAATTTTAATTTCAAATCGAATTTTAATTTTAAAATGAATTTTAATTTTAAATCGAATTTTAATTTTAAATTGAATTTTAATTTCAAATTGAATTTTAATTTCAAATTGAATTTTAATTTTAAATTGAATTTTAATTTCAAAATGAATTTTAATTTCAAAATGAATTTTAATTTCAAAATCAATTTTAATTTCAAATCGAAATTTTAATTTCAAAATGAATTTTAATTTCAAAATGAATTTTAATTTCAAATTGAATTTTAATTTTAAATTGAATTTTAATTTCAAAATCAATTTTAATTTCAAATCGAAATTTTAATTTTAAATCGAATTTTAATTTTAAATTGAATTTTAATTTCAAATTGAATTTTAATTTTAAATTGAATTTTAATTTCAAAATGAATTTTAATTTCAAATTGAATTTTAAATTCAAAATGAATTTTAATTTTAAATCGAATTTTAAATTTCAAAATGAATTTTAATTTTAAATTGAATTTTAATTTTAAATTGAATTTTAATTTCAAATTGAATTTTAATTTTAAATTGAATTTTAATTTCAAATCGAATTTTAATTTCAAAATGAATTTTAATTTCAAATTGAATTTTAAATTTCAAATTGAATTTTAATTTCAAATCGAATTTTAATTTTTAAATTGAATTTTAATTTCAAAATGAATTTTAATTTCAAAATGAATTTTAATTTCAAATTGAATTTTAAATTTCAAAATGAATTTTTATTTTAAAATGAATTTTAAATTTTAAATCGAATTTTAATTTCAAATTGAATTTTAAATTTCAAAATGAATTTTTAATTTTAAATTGAATTTTAATTATTATTCAATTTTTACTTTTGCTAAAATATCAGTCATTAATTGAGTTTTTTCTTTATCATCTTTTCCGAAAATTTGGAGAAGTTGAAGAATACTAATTTGTAGATAAGGATCTACAATTCCTGCAACATTGTATTCTGGTGAATGTGCAGTTTCTGAAAGTGTTTGCAAGATTTTACAAAGACCTTTTGTGAACTAAATATTATAAATTTGATTTTAATTTATTTTGAATTTTGAATTTTAATTATTTTAATTTTAATTTTGATTTTTATTTTGAATTTTGATTTAATTTTAATTTTAATTTGATTAATTACTTTCTTAAACTTTTCAATAGTTTCAGGATCAACTTCAATCATAGATTTCATTAAAGATAAAGTAGCCAAAACAACAGCATGACTTTTATCAGTTAAAAGATTTCTAACACAACCAATAAATCTATCAAGAGTATCTGGGACTTTTCGAATAATTCTTCCAGCAGTTAAAATGGATTTTTTTCTAATAAAAGCGTCTTTATGATGAATAAGTTTTTCGACTTCTGGAGCCAAGTCTCTAGCCATATCTTCAGTAGCAAGATTACCAAGCGCAGTAAGAGCAAGAGAAATAAAGAGACTATTACCCGAAATCAAATCATTACGCATCACATTTGTTGCAAGAACAAGAATATCACTTTCTTCTTCTAATAGCATCGATAATCCTAAATATCCGATTTTTTTGCAAATAAATGATTCGGTTGCTATTAATTTCAGGCATTCTAACTGCGCAAAGCTTGATGGAAACCCAATCATATGCATATAAAGCGCTTTTATTACATTTCTTGGTCGATATTTTGTGTCTTCGTTTCGGAAAAATGTTCGGATTTTTGCACTTTCTGTTGCTATTAATTCCCGAATTTGTGCAGCTGTTTTACAAGCTCTAACTCCTCTTATTAAATCTTTTAAAGTTAATGACATTTAATTTTGTTTAAAAAAAATGAAAAATGAAAAATGAAAAATGAAAAATGAAAAAAAAATATTGTTTAAATTTTGTTTAAATTTTGTTTTTTTTAAAATTTAAAACATTTTGACATTTTCATTTTGTAATTTTTTTAATTTGTAAATTTTAAATTTTTTTTTAAAAAAAAAATGAAAAAAAGAATTTAGAAGGAAAAAAAAAAGAGTTTTCTTTTTGTTTGAAGAGGAAAGAAATGAATTGTAAAGAAAAAAAAAAGAAAGGAAATTTTAAAAAGAAAAGAAAGGAAGCAAAAAAAAAAAAAAGTATTATTATTAGTATTATTTGAAATTTGAAAAAGATTTAATTATCAGGATCTTCAATAATAATTTCTTTATTCTTAATTTTTCTTGTAATTTCTTTTGGACTTTGTCCATCAACAGTAGCTCCAATAGCCAAACAAGTACCTAAAATTTGAAGAACTGTTCCTTCGAACTTTTTTGATAAACTTCGAGGTCTCATTATTGTTGCCATTTCTTTAATTTGATCTAATGTTAAATTTCCCTTATGTTTAAATGGAATTTTTTTTCTTCTTTCTCTTGGTGGTTCATTTAAAGCTTTGATTATCAAATTTGCTGCTGATGGTATAACTTCAATCTCAGCTTGTCTATTACGTATAGTTAATCTACAAGAAACTTTCATTCCTTTCCATTCTGCTGTTGCAGCCATAATATCATCTCCAATTTTTTTTGGTGACTTTATAATTTTAATTATAATTTAAATTTTAATTTTAATTTTAATTTTAATTTTAATTTTAATTTTAATTTTAATTTTAATTTTAATTTTAATTTTAATTTTAATTTTAATTTTAATTATAATTTTAATTTTAATTTTGATTTTAATTTTAATTTTAATTTTAATTTTAATTTTAATTTTAATTTTAATTTTAATTTTAATTTTAATTTTAATTTTAAATTTTAATTTTAATTTTTAATTTTAATTTTAATTTTTATTAATTTTAAATTTTAATTTTAATTTTTGATTTAATTTTAATTTTAATTTTAATTTTTAATTTTAATTTTAATTTTAATTTTTAATTTTAATTTTAATTTTAATTTTAATTTTAATTTTAATTTTAATTTTAATTTTTAATTTTAATTTTAATTTTAATTTTAATTTTAATTTTAATTTTAATTTTAATTTTTAATTTTAATTTTAATTTTAATTTTAATTTTTTAATTTTTTAATTTTAATTTTAATTTTAATTTTAATTTTAATTTTAATTTTAATTTTAATTTTAATTTTAATTTTAATTTTAATTTTAATTTTTTAATTTTAATTTTAATTTTTAATTTTAATTTTAATTTTAATTTTAATTTTTAATTTTAATTTTAATTTTAATTTTAATTTTAATTTTAATTTTAAATTTTAATTTTAATTTTAATTTTAATATTAATTTTAATTTTAATTTTATAAATGAATTTTAATTTTAATTTTGATTTAAATTTTAATATTAATTTTAATTTGATTTGATTTTAATTTTAATGAATTTTAATTTTAATTTTTAATTTTAATTTTAATTTTAATTTTAATTTTAATTTTAATTTTAATTTTAATTTTAATTTTAATTTTTAATTTTAATTTTAATTTTAATTTTAATTTTAATTTTTAATTTTAATTTTTAATTTTTAATTTTAATTTTTAATTTTAATTTTAATTTTAATTTTAAATTTAATTTTAATTTTAATTTTAATTTTAATTTTAATTTTAATTTTAATTTTAAATTTTAATTTTAATTTTAATTTTAATTTTAATTTTAATTTTAATTTTGATTTTAATTTTAATTTGAATTTTAATTTTAATTTTAATTTTAATTTTAATTTTAATTTTAATTTTGATTTTAATTTTAATTTTAATTTTTAATTTTAATTTTAATTTTAATTTTAATTTTAATTTTAATTTTAATTTTAATTTTAATTTTAATTTTAAATTACCAATCCAAGTGGCCCAATTTTTGGTGCAAGAGATGATAATCCGCTTGGATCTCCTGCAAGAACTCTAACTGTAATAACTGTAGCTTCTCCTCCTTGATCTGCTTTTGGTGGCATTCTATCTATATATTAATAAATAATTTTAATTTTTAATTTTGAATTTTAATAAATTAAAGAGAGTAATTGAATTAAATTTAATTAAATTCAATTAAATTAAATTTTGTTGTTTTGTTTTATTTTCTTCATTCTTTCTGTGTTTATATTTATATTTCTGTGTTTATTTTATATTTCTGTGTTTATTTTATAAATTTTTTTTTAATTCAAACCTTTTTTTTTTTGTTTATATTTTTTTTTTTTAAAAAGAAAAAGAAAAAAAATGAAAATAAAAATTAAAAAAAAAATTTTTTTTTCTTTTTTTTTTATTTAATTTTATTTAATTTCATATAAAAATATATAGCTAAAAAAAAATATTATGAAATGATGTAATAAGTTAATATTATTTTATATATATAATAATTAATATTATTATTTATTTTTATTTTTATTTTTCATTTTTTTTCATTTTTTTTTCATTAAAATTAATAAAAAATAATAAATGGTTCGTTTTGTTCAAGATAGAAATAAAATAATTCAAGCAAATGAACATGTAATTAAAGCTTTTATTGAAATGGGATTTGAAAGAGAAGCAATAATTAAAGCAATTAATGCAGTTGGAAGTATTCATGAAAATATTTTAAATTATCTTTTTGAACATCCTGGTTTGTTTTTTTTTTAAATTATTTCAAACAAAATTCTTAATTTTAATTTTAATTTTAATTTTAATTATAATTTTAATTTTAATTTAATATTAATTTTAATTATAATAATTTTAATTATAATATTAATTATAATTATAATAATTTTAATATCAATATTAATTATAATTTTAATTTTAATATTAATTATAATTTTAATATCAATATTAATTTTAATTTTAATTATAATTATAATTTTAATATTAATTATAATTTTAATATTAATTGTAATTCTAATATTAATTTTAATTATAATTTTAGATAATCAAGAAGATGATGAAAAACCTAAAGTTGAAACTGGTGATGCTGATATTGGTTTAAGTTATTCAAATCAAGATGAAGAATCTTCTTTAAGAAATTCTGATATGCAAAGAAAACCAGATTTTGAACCTGCAGGAAAAGTTTGTTATATCTACTTCTTTTAAAGCTAGATTTTTTATAATTATTTCATTTCTAATTTTAATTTTTGATTGAAATTCAAAATTCAAAATTCAAAATTCAAAATTCAAAATTCAAATTAAAATTCAAAATTCAAAATTCAAAATTCAAATTCAAAATTCAAAATTCAAAATTCAAAATTCAAAATTCAAAATTCAAATTAAAATTAAAATTAAAATTAAAATTAAAAATTAAAATTAAAATTAAAATCAAAATTAAAAATTAAAATTAAAATTAAAATTAAAATTAAAATTAAAATTAAAATTAAAATTAAAATTAAAATGAAAATCAAAATCCAAAATTAAAATCAAAATTAAAATTAAAATTAAAATTAAAATCAAAAATTAAAATTAAAATTAAAATCAAAATCAAATCAAATCAAAATTTAAAATAAAAATCAAAATTAAATTAAAAATGTTACAGATTAATCAAACTAGATCATTCGATACTGACGTTGATATAAATAAAGCAATAGAAGAATCATTAAAAGATCAACAATATCAAGAAGTGGTGAATCCATTTGAAAAGGAACGAGATAAAAATCTTCCAGTTTCTTTAATTCGAGGAAATTCTTTAATTAATAATTTCTTACTTGCTTTTTTCTATATCCCTCAATTTCGAAATTCTATTCTTTCTATTTCACAAGGTTCTGAATGTAAACAATTTTTTCTCTTTTATTTTATTATTCTTTATTCAAATTAAATTATAAAATTTTGAATGAAATTTTTTTTTAAAAAATTATTTTCAATTTAGTTTTGAAACAACTTCAAATATTATTTGGCAAACTTTTATTAACGCAAAAAAAATATATTGATTCTTCATCAGCTATTCAAGAAATTTATGGAAAAATGTCTCAAATTCCAAAACATCAAGATAGTATTGAATTTTTACTTTTGTTTTTTGATCATCTTCTATCATCTCCAAATGAACAATCCAATTATTTAATAAATCAAAAAGAAGAAACAAAAGAAGAAACAAAAGAAGAAATAAATCAAAATCAAGAAATAAATCAAAATCAAGAAATAAATCAAAATCAAGAAATAAAAGAAGAAATAAATCAAAATCAAGAAATAAAAGAAAATCAAGAAATAAATCAAAATCAAGAAATAAAAGAAAATAAAGAAATAAATCAAAATCAAGAAACAAAAGAAAATCAAGAAATAAATCAAAATCAAGAAATAAAAGAAAATCAAGAAATAAATCAAAATCAAGAAACAAAAGAAAATCAAGAAATAAATCAAAATCAAGAAATAAAAGAAGAAATAAAAGAAGAAATAAAAGAAGAAATAAATCAAAATCAAGAAATAAAAGAAAATCAAGAAATAAATCAAAATCAAGAAATAAATCAAAATCAAGAAATAAAAGAAGAAATAAATCAAAATCAAAATCAAGAAATAAAAGAAAATCAAGAAATAAAAGAAGAAATAAAAGAAGAAATAAAAGAAGAAATAAAAGAAGAAATAAAAGAAGAAATAAATCAAAATCAAGAAATAAAAGAAGAAATAAAAAGAAAAATAAAAGAAAATAAAAAGAAGAAATAAAAGAAGAAACAAAAGAAAATCAAGAAATAAAAGAAAATCAAGAAACAAAAGAAAATCAAGAAATAGATCAAAATCAAAATCAAGAAATAAATCAAAATCAAGAAATAAAAGAAAATCAAGAAATAAAAGAAGAAATAAAAGAAGAAACAAAAGAAAATCAAGAAATAAATCAAAATCAAGAAACAAAAGAAAATCAAGAAATAAATCAAAATCAAGAAATAAATCAAAATCAAAATCAAGAAATCAAAATCAAAATCAAGAAATAAAAGAAATAAAAGAAGAAATAAAAGAAAATAAAGAAATAAAAGAAGAAATAAATCAGGATCAAGAAGATTTGGAAGTCGAACAAATTTTAAGAAAAGAATTTATAGAAATTGGAGAAGATATTATCAAAATTGACAGAGAAAATAAAAATGACGACTCAAATGAAAAAAAACAAATTGAAGATTTATTTACAGTATATTCTTCTGTCATTTCTCAAGAAAAAGATAATAAATCAAACGAAGAACCACTTGGAAATAAAATATCTTCAGAAAAATATATTATGCTTCATTCCACAACAGAAAAAACAATTTATGGATATTTAGACCAATATACAAAAATGGAACCAACTGAACATGGAATTTTATTCTCAAATTTGCCACCAGTATTAATAATCTTGATTAAGTCTTCTGTAAATGACCAAGACAAGCCATTCATTTTGGATGAAACCATTTTTATGGATCGTTATCTTTATTCAAATTTAGATGAAATTCAAAAAGAAAGAAAAAGTCTTTCAAATACTCAAAATAGTATCAAAACAAAAGTTGAAACACAAAAGAAACTTATTAATTTCAATAATACTGATATTGCACTTGATGCTTGCTTGCAAAATTCTCTTCATTATTTCACTAGAAATATAGGAGAGCGTAAAACTGAAAAACATTCAATATTACTTAATACACTTCAAGTTGAATATGAAAAGGTTAAGCAAGAAATCCAAGAAGTTTCAACAGAATTGGGAAATTTAAACGAATTATCAAGCAATGCCTTTCAGAACTTCAAAGACAAACCTTATCATTTACAATCATTTATGCTTCAGAAAAGAAAGAAAGGAATTGATAAGCAGATGGTTTATATTAAAAACTTTGCAAATAAGAAATGGATTTGTTTTGAGGAAGGAACTAGTAGTGTTGTTGATCAAGAAGAAGCATTTAAAGAGGCATTTGGAGTTTATTCATTGATTTATATTGATGACAAGTTAATCAATAATGAAAAATTTACATTTGAAAATAAAATTTCAGAATTTGTTTATGAAATTGTCGACAAAGATAACCAAGATTTTGAAAAAGAAAAGGAATTGTGGCAACAAAAATCATTACAAAAGGATTCCTTAATAAGATTTTCTACTTTTTCTGCTGAATTTAATAATAGCATTTATAAAATAGAAGATGAATGTAACGAAAAAACAAAGAAAAATAACGAAAATCCTCGCTTAATTAGTCAAATTCATTTTGAGTGGTGCCAAAAAAGGGTTCAAAATGCAAGATTCTTTCTTAGCAAAAAATATGTATGCAAAATATTTTGAAGGAGGAATTTTAGAACAAGATGAAAATGATGGTATTTTATTTGCAAAAGAAGTTTATGAAAAAGTTTTGGATACAAAATTTGTGAATATTCATCAGATTGATACAATTTGCAATCCTGAATGGGAAGAATATCAAAGATTAGCGAAAATTGTATAAGAATATTAAATTAAAAATTAAAAATTAAATTAAATATTAAATTAAAAATTAAATATTAAATTAAATATTAAATATTAAATTAAATATTAAATTAAAAATAAAATATTAAATTAAAAATTAAATATTAAATATTAAATTAAATATTAAATTAAATATTAAATATTAAAATTAAAATTAAATTAAATTAAATATTAAAAATTAAATTAAAAATAAAATTAAATATTAAATATTAAATATTAAATTAAAAATTAATATTTTATATATTAAATATTAAATTAAAATTAAAATTAAATTAAATATAAAATTAAAAATTAAATATTTTATATATTCATGTTTATATTGATTATAGTTCATTTCAGCATTGATTTCCGCTATCCAAAAAGATTTTTTTCACGCTTCTTATTCCATTCTTTATGTTTACAGATATAGAAGCAAATTTTCAACATATTTTTTCTCTTCTTTAATGAGATTTTTCGTATTTCAATTCTTTGAATCAATTGAAAAAAAACTCAAATCAAATGAAAGAAATGAAAATGAAAAAAATGAACTACTTAATCAAGGTGAACAAATTGCAAAAATAGTTAGAGCATTATTATCAGGAAAAACATCACTATTTTCTTTAAAAACATCTTCAGATCCATTATTAACAGTTTTGAAACCAAGATGGGAAAAATTTGTTCACGATTCACAAGTTTATTTTGATTCTTATTCAATGAGTTTTGAACAACTTCAAAAATTAAGTGAAATTCGAGAAATTTTTGAAAAATCTCCAAATAGTCAAGATTATCAAATTTCTGATCCACAAATTTTTGATTCTGAAATTTCTAAATATAATTCAATTTATGAAGCTTATCAGATAATTTTGGATCAAATTTTTTCTTTATATGAAACTTCTTTTCATTCTTTTGAATTTCAAGATCTTGTTTTATAAAAAGAAAAGAAAAGAAAAGAAAAGAAAAGAAGAAAATTTCTATTTTAAAAAAGAAAAAATAAAAAGGAGAAAAAAAAGTTTTTTTAATTGAAATTTTTAATTGAAATTTAAAATTGGAAAAAAAATGATGACGTAGTTTAGTTTAATTTAGTTTAAGTTAATTTAGTTTAATTTAGATTTAATTTAATTTAATTTAATTTAATTTAAAAAAAAATTTAATTTAAAAAATTCAAAAATCATTTTTTTTTCTTTCTTTTTATTATTTTTTCCTTTTATTGTTTTTATTTCTGAATTAAATTTTTTTTCTTACTTTTATTCTTTTATTCTTTTTTCACTTTTTTTTTTTATATTTTTTTGTTCAGAAATTAATTTAGATTTTGAACCTTCAAAATTTTAATTTACAAACAAATAAATAACAAACTACCAAAAAAAAAACAAAACAAAAAAACCGTAAATAAGTGATATTTATAATTGTACATAACAAAAATAACTGTAAAACCATTGATAAAAATAAATAAAATGAAACAAGAAACAACAAATCAATCAAGATTTTTAAGAAATCATCAAAATAACTCATCTCCAAATTCTTCAAATTATGCATGGAATAGTGATCGGAATTACCATAACAATCACTATAATTCAAATCGAAAACAATATAAACAAAGAAATTACAATCGAGCTTTCAAATCAAATCAAAATCAAAATGAAAATGAAAATGAAAATGAAAATAAAAATAATAGAAATAAAAATAAAAGAAATAAAAATGAAATTAAAAATGAAAATGAAATTAAAAATGAAAATGAAAATGAAAATGAAAATGAAAATGAAAATAAAATTCAAAATGAAATTCAAAATGAAATTCAAAATGAAGTTCAAAGTGAAAATCTGATACGTTATTCAAAATCTGCTTTAATCCAAATTGGCTTATCACAACCGTTACGCAAACCACTCAAAAAATTAGTTTCATTTCTTCAAAAATACCCTGAATTAAGTCTCTCTTTACCACAAAAAGCTCATCCACAATGGAATCAAAGCAAGCAAACAAATGGATTTTCAAATTATGAAGAAAAATTTGTAGAAAATGGAGAAAAATTACAAAAAACAAAAGCAAATGAAATAGAAAATACAAATTTAACTCAAAGAAATGAAAGATTAGAATTTCTCAGAAATATAGCAAGCCCACAAAGTTCATTTTCAAGTGTTATGACAAGAACAAGCAAAGAAAATTTGAGAAATGATAAAAATTTGGAATTTGGGAATAATAGTATGAATAATAGTAATAATATTAATAACAATAATATGAACAGAGAAGTCAATTTGAATTTGAATATGAACTTGAATATGAACTTGAATTTGAATTTGAATGGTAAAAACAAACCAATTCAGGATAGTATTATTGAAAGTCAAAATGATAAAAGTCGTGATATTAATAATATTCCCAAAAATTCACACATTTTCAATGAGCAAAAAACAAAACAAAGTTTTGAAACTTTGAACAATCATTCGAATTCACCAAATTTATTTTTCACGAAAATGAATCATTTTGAGCAGAAATTAAGCGAAGCTACAAAATTTCCAGAATCACAACAAAAACCCCAAATAACATCAACAACAAGTGCATTTTCAGAAATGTCATTTTTTGAGAAGAATAAAGAGAAAAAT
The DNA here is from genome assembly GCA_028826165.1 of Anaeramoeba ignava. NCBI lineage: Eukaryota > Anaeramoebidae > Anaeramoeba > Anaeramoeba ignava. Next base: position 85,253 of record JAPDFW010000068.1, read on the forward strand.
GATCAGAATTTGAAAGGAAATTATGGAAATTTTCTGAACAGTTTCCAAGAAAGCAAACTAGATAGTGTTGAAGATTCATTTAGAAGATTAGAAGATAATTTCCAACAAGAATTTTTGATGAATACAAAAAAAAGTCCAAAGTCAAATTTGCAAATTAATACCAATACCAATACCAATACCAATACCAATACCAATAACAATAACAATAACAATAATAATTTGCCAAAATGGGTTCAAAATATTATTACAGAAATTTCACCGCAAAAATTAAATCAAACTAAAGAAGATAATCAGCCACAAATGGATACAGCAAATCAATCTTTCAAAAAGGAAACATTTGAAAACAAATCATCAAACATTGAAAATCAAGAAAAATATCAATTTAGTCAGACATTAAATTCTTTTTCAGCAAACCATACTTATGAACCAGATTATTCAACGTTTTCATTTCATCAATCAAAATCTGAATATGAATATCAAACAAAATCAACTTTTTCAATGATTCCTAATAATTCTCAACAACACAATATTAATAATAATATTATTGATAATAATATTCGTTCCGGTTTGAATAATTCTTTTTTTAATCCAAATCCAAATCCAAATTTGAATTATTTAAATTCAAGTCATTTAAATCAAAATTATTTAAATCAAAATCATTTAAATCCAAATCATTCAAATCCAAATCCAAATTCAAATCAAAATTATTCAAATCCAAATCAAAATTATTTAAATCAAAATCATTTAAATCAAAATCATTCAAATCAAAATCATTTAAATCCAAATCATTTAAATCCAAATCAAAATCCAAATCATTTAAATCCAAATCCAAATTCAAATCATTTAAATCCAAATCCAAATTCAAATCAAAATTATTTAAATCAAAATCATTCAAATCCAAATCAAAATCCAAATCATTTAAATCAAAATCATTTAAATCCAAATTTGAATTATTTAAATCAAAATCATTCAAATCCAAATCATTTCAATCAAAATCAAAACCCAAATCATTTAAATCAAAATTATTTAAATCAAAATCAAAATTCAAATCATTTAAATCAAAATCAAAATCATTTAAATCAAAATCATTTAAATCAAAATTATTTAAATCAAAACCAAAATCAAAATTATTTAAATCCAAGCCATTTAAATCAAAACCAAAACCCAAATCAAAATGAAAATCATTTTAATTTAAATCCAAAACATTTTAATTTAAATCACTTGGATTATTTAAATCAAAATCAAAACCCAAATCAAAATGAAAATGAAAATCATTTTAATTTAAATCAAAACGAAAATCAAAATCAAAATGAAAATGAAAATCATTTTAATTTAAATCAAAATGAAAATCAAAATCAAAATCAAAATCAAAATCATTTTAATTTAAATCTTAATCAAAATTTCAATTTCAACCAAAGACTCAATAATTTCCAAAATTCTTTTTTTAATTCCAATAATCCTTTTTATTCTAATATTCAAAATCAAGAAGAAGAAGAACAAAAAATCCCAACAAACAAATCTTCTTTTAATTCAACTCAAAAATTTGCTCATTTATGGCAAAATTAAATTTACAAAAACAAAAACAAAAACAAAAACAAAAACAAAAACAAAAACAAAAACAAAAACAAAAACAAAAGCAAAGCTTCTTTTCTTTTCTTTTCTTTTCTTTCATTTTTTTTTTTAATTTGAAATTTGATAAAAAAAAAAGCAAAAAAAAAAGTGAATTATTTTTGAATTATTTTTGAATTATTTTTGAATTATTTTTGAATTTCGTTTTTAAATTTTGTTTTTGTTTTTAAATTATTTTCTGAAACTTCTTTGGCTTTGATTCAAAAATTTCAATTCTCCTTCAAGATTATCAATATTCTTATTAACAATCTGAAGAAGTCTTTCCTTTTCTCTTTGTTTACGAAGAATTTCTTCTTGCATTCTTCTTTGATTTTCAGTCAAATTTTGATGAAGTCGTTTGAACCCATTTCTTTCATTTTCCAAATCTTCTTTGAGTTTTTTTGCAGTAGCTTCTGCAGCTCTTCTTCTCCTTTCAGCTTCTTCATCAGGAACAACAACAAATTTCTCACGAACAGGAGTAAGAATATTTTTAATGATATTTCGAGGAAGATTTGAATTTGAAGGTGAATTAGAATTAGAATTAGAATTATCAACAAGATCAACATTTTTGCCATTTGGTTTTTGAGGCGTTGAATTTGAATCATTGTGAGGTTGTGAAGATTTCAGAATTGAGGACTTTGGTTGCAGTGTTGAGGAGAACAGATTAGGTGAGCTTGGAAATCTCTTTCGGTTTTGAGACGTCGAAAAGGGAAGTGTTTGCGTATTGTAGAAATTCATGTCATCGGCACTTCGACTTGTTTTTGATTTAAATGAAAATTTAGTTGAATCAGGTATCACTTTTTTTCTCAGACTATCTGCAAACATAACAATGTGGGATAGAGACCGCAGCTGAGAACCTTGTTCTGTATAAGAGGGTGAAGATTCATCAAATTCAGGAATGTTATTTTGATGGTGAAGAAGTTGTATATATTCGGGCAAATTCTCTGTTGAAAATGGTTGGTTCAGGATCGTTCTTGCTACGTCTCTGCCGTACAACAGTGGGATTCCAAGCATCACTTCGAGCACTGAGCGTTCCATGATGATATAATTTTTGAGTTGCTTTTTGAGTAGATTGTTCTGGAAGGTCAGTGATTCGAGTTGGGGTTTGATGTCTGAGATTTCTGTCGTGAGCTCCAGAATGGTTCTGGAGTTTTGGTCGGGTGAGGAAGTAATGTACTTCTCAACCGCATTGCGAAGATTATGCAAGTCTTTTTTTGTTACGGGATTGTATGCTTGGGATGGTTTGATCTTGAAGAAAAGAGTTTGTGCCCAATTTTCCCAGTCAAAATCAGGATCCACAGTTTGATTTCCCATTCCTTGACGAGAAAAGCGAGCTGCAAATGAGGGATTGGAGTTTATGTGCCGGATAAGATCTGTGAGGTATCTTTGGATATAAACAACGGGGGATGATCGGAAGGAAGCGGATGAAAAAGTTGTTTGTGGATCGATTAATTTTGCAAGAGCAACAAGAGGATCCCTGAGTCGTTCCATTTCGGATAAGGGAATGTTTGAGTCCATTTCATTGGGTTGTTTGTTTATCAGATACTCGAGTTGATCCTGGAGATCGTTAACGTTTTTATCCTGCTGATGGAGATTGTCTTCCAGAATGTTTATTTTTTCTAGAAGTTGTTTTTTTTCAGAGTCAGGCATTGCGTTGTCTGATGTGAGCTGGTTTTTCTTTGCAGACAACTCGTGGAGGAAGGCTTGTTGTTGGCGCATTTGACTTGCAAGTTCTGTGTTCTGTTTTTTCAAGTTCTGGAGAAACTCCTGTCGTTGCTTGATGATGTCGTCGATGTGGAGTCTTTCTCTGAAATTGGCGCTTCTTTGCACAAGTTTTGAGAAGGGATTGCCCTGTTTTTCTTTTGGTGAGCTCATATGGGGTTGATGTTGTTGAGTACGTACGTTTTTGAACTCGATGTTTCCGCGTTTTCGATCTTCATCCAAATTTTTTGATATTTTTTCAAGTTCGTTTTTAAGATGATCGTTTATTAGTGAAAGTTGTTTATTGTCATTCTCGAATTTGCGGAGGTTTTTGGCATTCTCTTCGTTTTGTGCCTGAAGTTGGATAATCGTCTCAACTTGGTTATTGAGGTTTTGCTGGTTTTTGTCTTTTAATTCGTTCAAAAACCCGATTTGCTGTTGATCGTTTTTGGATTTTGCCTTGAGTTTCTCATTCTCGCTGGCAATCTCATTGGCGTTCTGGTTGGCTTGTTTCAGCTGTTCGAAGAGATTGTTGAATTGCTCGGCGTTGTTGTTGAGTTTTTCTTTGTCCTCTTGAGCTTGTTGTTCCAAAAACGCGATTTTTTGATGTGCTTTTTTGAGTTCTGCCAATTGTTTATCGATTTGATCAGCATTTTGTGCGAGTTTTTGTATCATGTTATCAATCTGATTTTTTCTTTTTTCAGCAAGTTGAGTGAGGGCTTGATTTTGCTTTGTGAGCTGGTCATTATTGTATTCGAGTTGGTTATTTTTTGTGTTGAATTGAGTGTTTTGAGCTGTGAGTTCGTGTATTTTGTTCTGCATTGGTTCGATCTGTGCGACTTGTGCCTCTAACGGTTTGCGTTGTGCCTGGAGCTTGACGACCTGTTGTTGAAGTTCGTATGCCTGAGCCTGCAAGGAGATCTTGTCTTTTTCGTTTTTGTTTTGGGTTGTTTCAAGATCTTCTATTCTCTTTTTTAAATTTTTATTTTCAGCATTTTCACTTTCGAGTTTATAGTTGAGAATATTAGCTTGACCAGAAACACTTGCAAGATCATTCTCGGCGTTCTTAAGCTTGATTTGGCTCTCTTGTGCTTGTTGTTGCAGGAAGGCGTTTTCGTTTTTAAGGGATTGGATCTGCTTATCCTGTGAGCCAAACTGCTGGTAAATGCGGTCGATCTCAGCAAGTTTTTGCTCTGTTTGCTTTGTAAGAGCCTGGCACTGCTTCTGGTACTTCAAAGAGTTGTGCGCGTGTGTGTTCTGTTAATGTGTCCATTTGGTCTTGGAGGATTTTGTTCTGTTGGGAAAGGATCTTTGCCTGATCTGATGCAATTTTGGCGTTTTGTTTTTCGTTTTCAAGTTGAGTTTCGAGTTCGTTGATTTTCTGCATCTGTAGAAACTCTTCTTGGGTCTTTTCCTGGAGCTTCTTGTTCAGTTTTGTGTTCTCGTCTTTCATCCGTTCCTCGTTGAATTTGTTCAATTGCTCGTTGTTTTTTTTCTGTTGAAGCTCTTGCTCGAGACCAAATATCTTCGCGTTTAACTCCTTTTTGTCGTTGCTTGCCTGTCCCAATTTCCCGTACAAATCCTGGAGATCCTTCTCCATTTTCTTGTTCTGCAACCTCAAGGTTTCATTCTCATTTTTCAATTGATTCTTCTCATTCTCGCTGTTTTGCAGATCGAACTGATGCTTCTTCGTTTTCTGTCGCTCCTCTTCCATCTGCTGCTCAAGTTCCTGGTTTCTCTGATTCAACTGCGAGTTATTTTGAGCGAGGAATTGGAGCTCCTTGTCTTTGTCTTCGATACTACGCCGCCATTCATCCGCCAATTTTGCGGTTTGCTCCATTTGCTTCTTTTCTCTTCTCGCGTTTTTAAGATCCTTTTGAAGATCCTTGAGCTGAGAACCCTGTTTCTCGATATGATCCTCGAGCGCTTTCTTTTCTCCCTCGAGTTTGCTGTTTTCTCTTTTGAGTTCGTTATTTTCCCGGCTCAATTTTTCGTTTTCCTGTTCTTTTTGTTTGAGTTTTCTGTTTTTTTGTTCGTGTAAGTTTTTCTGACTCTCCATGTCCTTCAGCGAGTTCTGCATCTCATCAGACCCGAATTTAAGCTGTTGGTTTTCCAACCGCACTTCTTGGTTCTCTGTCTTCAATCCTTCATTTTCTCTGTTGAGTCTCTCATTCTCGTTTTTCAATGCATTGATTTTTCCCTCGTTCTCGATTTGCTTTTGTTTTAGCTCCTTGTTTGCCTTGCGATCCTTTTTCGCCTGATTTCGCAATCTCTCCATCTCTTGCTCCTGTTGTTGCTGTTGCTGGAGCTGTCCGTCCTGTTTGCGCTTGTTGAGATCCATTTCCTTCAATTTTTGATCCAATTCTTGATTTTTTTTTTTCATCCCGAAATTTTTCTTGTTTGCTTCTTCGTACATTTTCTGGATCCGCTCCAAATCTTGGTCCTTTTGTTTGCTTTCGTTCTTCAGGCTCTGGTTCTCCAGTCGCAACTTCCTGATCTCATCGTCATCCTTACGTTTTTGTTTCTGCAAGTTTTCGTTTTCTTTATTTAAATTTTCTATTTGATTCTGCATTGTTTTTAATGCTTCTTCATAATTCTGTTGTTTTTGTTGTGTTTCCTTCTTTGACTGCTCAGCGTTTCTTCTCAGTGCATCATCGCGAGCTCGCTCCGCTTCTGCAACCTTATTTCGCATTCCTTCCAATTCGTTCTGCAACCGAATATTTTCGTTTTGCAATTCTTCGTTCTTTTTGTTAGCTTCCCAAAGTTGCTTTTCTTGATCTCCTCCTTTTCCCTTTTTCTCCTTCAATTTCAGTATCTTCTCGTCTCGTGATTTGAGTTCTCCGTTAAGTCGCAAGTTTTCCTGGTTGATGATCAAGTTTTGTGATTGAAGTGATTCAACTGCTCCTTTTAAATTACTTATTTCTTTATTATCTTGGTTTGTGTTTGGGTTTTCTGGGTTATCTTGCACTCTTTGTAATGTTTGTTTCAGGTTTTGGATCAGATCCGTTTGTTCTTCGTTTTCGTTTTCAAGCCGTTCGTTTTCGTTTTGTGTATGAATTAGATATGCTTTAAGGTATGTGATTAGTTCTTTATGTGTTTGGAGTGAATTTGAGCCTTGATTTATTTGTTCGTTCTTAATTTCAAAATTTATAATTTTATAAATAAATTTATATTTAATTTAATATTTAATTTTATATTTAATTTTATAAATAATTTTATATTTAAATTTATTAATAATTTTATAAATAATTTTATAAATAATTTTATAAATAATTTTATAAATAATTTTATAAATAATTTTATATTTAATTTTATAAATAATTTTATAAATAATTTTATAAATAATTTTATAAATAATTTTATAAATAATTTTATAAATAATTTTATAAATAATTTTATAACTAATTTTATAAATAATTTTATATTTAATTTTATAAATAATTTTATAAATAATTTTATATTTAATTTTATAAATCATTTTATATTTAATTTTATAAATAATTTTATAAATAATTTTATAATTAATTTTATATTTAATTTTATAAATAATTTTATATTTAATTTTATAAATAATTTTATAAATAATTTTATAAATAATTTTATAAATAATTTTATAAATAATTTTATATTTAATTTTATAAATAATTTTATAAATAATTTTATATTTAATTTTATAAATAATTTTATAAATAATTTTATAAATAATTTTATATTTAATTTTATAAATAATTTTATATTTAATTTTATAAATAATTTTATATTTAATTTTATAAATAATTTTATTAATAATTTTATAAATAATTTTATAAATAATTTTATAAATAATTTTATAAATAATTTTATAAATAATTTTATAAATAATTTTATATTTAATTTTATATTTAATTTTATAAATAATTTTATAATTAATTTTATAATTAATTTTATATTTAATTTTATAAATAATTTTATAAATAATTTTATAAATAATTTTATATTTAATTTTATAAATAATTTTATAAATAATTTTATAAATAATTTTATAAATAATTTTATAAATAATTTAATAAATAATTTTATAATTAATTTTATAAATAATTTTATAAATAATTTTATAAATAATTTTATATTTAATTTTATAAATAATTTTATAAATAATTTTATAAATAATTTTATAAATAATTTTATTTATAAATAATTTTATAAATAATTTTATAAATAATTTTATAAATAATTTTATAAATAATTTTATAAATAATTTTATATTTAATTTTATATTTAATTTTATAAATAATTTTATAATTGATTTTATAAATAATTTTAATAAATAATTTAATATATAATTTTATAAATAATTTTATAAATAATTTTATAAATAATTTTATAATTAATTTTATATTTAATTTTATAATTAATTTTTATAATTAATTTTATAAATAATTTTATAAATAATTTTATATTTAATTTTTATAAATAATTTTATAAATAATTTTATAAATAATTTAATAATTAATTTTTATATTTAATTTTTATTAATTTTATAAATAATTTTATAAATAATTTTATAAATAATTTTTATAAATAATTTTTATATAATTTTTAAATAATTTTATATTTAATTTTATATTTATTTTTTAATTAATTTTATATTTAATTTTATAAATAATTTTATAAATAATTTTATAAATAATTTTATATTTAATTTTATAATTAATTTTATAAATAATTTTTATAAATAATTTTATAAATAATTTTTATATTTAATTTTATATTTAATTTTATAAATAATTTTATAAATAATTTTATAATTAATTTTATAAATAATTTTATAAATAATTTTATAATTAATTTTATAAATAATTTTATAAATAATTTTATAATTAATTTTATAATTAATTTTATAAATAATTTTATAAATAATTTTATATTTAATTTTATAAATAATTTTATATTTAATTTTATAAATAATTTTATAAATAATTTTATAAATAATTTTATAAATAATTTTATAAATAATTTTATAATTAATTTTATAAATAATTTTATAAATAATTTTATAAATAATTTTATAAATAATTTTTAATTTTATAATTAATTTTATAAATAATTTTATAAATAATTTTATAAATAATTTTATAATTAATTTTATAATTAATTTTATAAATAATTTTATAAATAATTTTATAAATAATTTTATAAATAATTTTATAATTAATTTTATAATTAATTTTATAAATAATTTTATAAATAATTTTATAAATAATTTTATAAATAATTTTATAATTAATTTTATAAATAATTTTATAAATAATTTTATAAATTAATTTTATAAATAATTTTTATAAATAATTTTATAAATAATTTTATAAATAATTTTATAAATAATTTTATAAATAATTTTATAAATAATTTTATAAATAATTTAATAAATAATTTTATAAATAATTTAATAAATAATTTTATAAATAATTTTATAAATAATTTTATATTTAATTTTATAAATAATTTTATAAATAATTTTATATTTAATTTTATAAATAATTTTATAAATAATTTTATAAATAATTTTATAAATAATTTTATAAATAATTTTATAAATAATTTTATAAATAATTTTATAAATAAATTTTTTAAATAATTTTATAAATAATTTTATAAATAATTTTATAAATAATTTTATAAATAATTTTATAAATAATTTAATAAATAAATAATTTTATAAATAATTTTATAAATAATTTTATAATTAATTTTATAAATAATTTTATATTTAATTTTATAAATAATTTTATATATTTAATTTTATATTTAATTTTATATTTAATTTCATAAATAATTTTATATTTAATTTTTATATTTAATTTTATAAATAATTTTATAAATAATTTAATAAATAATTTTATAAATAATTTTATAAATAATTTTATAAATAATTTTATAATTAATTTTTAAATAATTTTATAAATAATTTTATAAATAATTTTATATTTAATTTTATATTTAATTTTATAAATAATTTTATAAATAATTTAATAAATAATTTTATATATAATTTTATAAATAATTTTATAAATAATTTTATAATTAATTTAATAAATAATTTTATAAATAATTTAATAAATAATTTTATAATTAATTTTTATATATAATTTTATAAATAATTTTATAAATAATTTAATAATTAATTTTATCAATAATTTTATAAATAATTTTATATTTAATTTTATAATTAATTTTATATTTAATTTTATATTTAATTTTATATTTAATTTTATAAATAATTTTATAAATAATTTTATATCTAATTTTATAAATAATTTTTAAATAATTTTATAAATAATTTTATAATTAATTTTATATTTAATTTTATAAATAATTTTTATAAATAATTTTATAAATAATTTTATAAAATAATTTTTATATTTAATTTTATATTTAATTTAATAAATAATTTTATAAATAATTTTATAAATAATTTTATATTTAATTTTATAAATAAATTTTATAAATAATTTTATATATAATTTTATAAATAATTTTATAAATAATTTTTATATATAATTTTATAAATAATTTTATAAATAATTTTATAAATAATTTTATATATAATTTTATAAATAATTTTATAAATAATTTTTATAAATAATTTTATAAATAATTTTATAAATAATTTTATAAATAATTTTATAAATAATTTTATAATTAATTTTATAAATAATTTTATAAATAATTTTATATATAATTTTATATTTAATTTTATATTTAATTTTATATTTAATTTTTATTTAATTTTATAAATAATTTTATAAATAATTTTATAAATAATTTTATAAATAATTTTATAAATAATTTTATAAATAATTTTATAAATAATTTTATAAAATAATTTTATAAATATTTTTTATAAATAATTTTATAAATAATTTTATAAATAATTTTATAAATAATTTTATATATATAATTTTTATAAATAATTTTATATATAATTTTATAAAATAATTTTATGAATAATTTTATAAATAAATTAATAAATAATTTTATAAATAATTTTATAATTAATTTTATAAATAATTTAATAAATAATTTTATATTTAATTTTATAAATAATTTTATAAATAATTTTATATTTAATTTTATAAATAATTTTATAAATAATTTTATATTTAATTTTATCAATAATTTTATAAATAATTTTATTAATAATTTTTATATATTTAATTTTATAAATAATTTTATAAATAATTTTATATTTAATTTTATCAATAATTTTATATTTAATTTTATAAATAATTTTATAAATAATTTTATAAATAATTTTATAAATAATTTAATAAATAATTTTTATATTTAATTTTATATTTAATTTTATAAATAATTTTATAAATAATTTTATAAATAATTTTATATTTAATTTTATAAATAATTTTATAAATAATTTTATAAATAATTTTATAAATAATTTTATAATTAATTTTATAATTAATTTTATATTTAATTTTATAAAATAATTTAATAAATAATTTTATTAATAATTTTATAAATAATTTTATAATTAATTTTATAAATAATTTTATAAATAATTTTATAAATAATTTTATAAATAATTTTATAAATAATTTTATAAATAATTTTATAAATAATTTTATAAATAATTTTATAATTAATTTTATATATAATTTTATATATAATTTTATAAATAATTTTATGAATAATTTTATAAATAAATTAATAAATAATTTTATAAATAATTTTTATAATTAATTTTATAAATAATTTAATAAATAATTTTATATTTAATTTTATAAATAATTTTATAAATAATTTTATATTTAATTTTATAAATAATTTTATAAATAATTTTATATTTAATTTTATCAATAATTTTATAAATAATTTTTATAAATAATTTTATATTTAATTTTATAAATAATTTTATAAATAATTTTATATTTAATTTTATCAATAATTTTATATTTAATTTTATAAATAATTTTATAAATAATTTTATAAATAATTTTATCAATAATTTTATAAATAATTTTATATATATATTTTTATATTTAATTTTATAAATAATTTTATAAATAATTTTATAAATAATTTTATATTTAATTTTATAAATAATTTTATAAATAATTTTATAAATAATTTTATAAATAATTTTATAATTAATTTTATAATTAATTTTATATTTAATTTTTATAAATAATTTAATAAATAATTTTATTAATAATTTTATAAATAATTTTATAATTAATTTTATAAATAATTTTATAAATAATTTTATAAATAATTTTTATAAATAATTTTATAAATAATTTTATAAATAATTTTATAAAATAATTTTATAAATAATTTTATAATTAATTTTATATATAATTTTATAAATAATTTTATAAATAATTTTATATTTAATTTTATAAATAATTTTTATAAATAATTTTATAAATAATTTTATATTTAATTTTATATTTAATTTTATAAATAATTTTATAAATAATTTATAAATAATTTTATATTTAATTTTATATTTAATTTTATATTTAATTTCATAAATAATTTTATAAATAATTTTATATTTAATTTTATAAATAATTTTATAAATAATTTTATAAATAATTTTATAAATAATTTTATAAATAATTTAATAAATAATTTTATATTTAATTTTATAAATAATTTTATAAATAATTTTATATTTAATTTTATAAATAATTTTATAAATAATTTTATAAATAATTTTATAAATAATTTTATAAATAATTTTATATATAATTTTATAAATAATTTTATAAATAATTTTATAAATAATTTTATAAATAATTTTATAATTAATTTTATTAATAATTTTATAAATAATTTTATAAATAATTTTATATTTAATTTTATAAATAATTTTATAATTAATTTTATAAATAATTTTTATAAATAATTTTATAAATAATTTTATAAATAATTTTTATAAATAATTTAATAAATAATTTTATATTTAATTTTATTAATAATTTTATAAATAATTTTATAAATAATTTTATATTTAATTTTATAATTAATTTTATAAATAATTTTATAAATAATTTAATAAATAATTTTATAAATAATTTTATATATAATTTTATAAATAATTTTATATTTAATTTTATAAATAATTTTATAAATAATTTTATAATTAATTTTATAAATAATTTTATAATTAATTTTATAAATAATTTTATAATTAATTTTTATAAATAATTTTATAAATAATTTTGTAATTAATTTTTATATTTAATTTAATAAATAATTTTATAAATAATTTTATAAATAATTTTATATTTAATTTTATAAATAATTTTATAAATAATTTTATAATTAATTTAATAATTAATTTTATAATTAATTTTATATATAATTTTATAATTAATTTTATAAATAATTTTATAAATAATTTTTATAAATAATTTTATAAATAATTTTATATTTAATTTTATAAATAATTTTATAAATAATTTTATATTTAATTTTATCAATAATTTTATATTTAATTTTATAAATAATTTTTATAAATAATTTTATAAATAATTTTATCAATAATTTTATAAATAATTTTATATATAATTTTATATTTAATTTTATAAATAATTTTATAAATAATTTTATAAATAATTTTATATTTAATTTTATAAATAATTTTATATATAATTTTATATTTAATTTAATAAATAATTTTATAAATAATTTAATAAATAATTTTATATTTAATTTTATAAATAATTTTATATTTAATTTTATATTTAATTTTATAAATAATTTTATAAATAATTTTATAAATAATTTTTATAAATAATTTTATAAATAATTTTATAATTAATTTTATAATTAATTTTATAAATAATTTTATAAATAATTTTATAAATAATTTTATAATTAATTTTATAAATAATTTAATAAATAATTTTATATTTAATTTAATATATAATTTTATAAATAATTTAATAAATAATTTTATAAATAATTTTATAATTAATTTTATATTTAATTTTTATATTTAATTTAATAAATAATTTTATATTTAATTTTATATTTAATTTTATATCTAATTTTATAAATAATTTTTAAATAATTTTATAAATAATTTTATAATTAATTTTATAAATAATTTTATAAATAATTTTATAAATAATTTTATAAATAATTTATAAATAATTTTATAAATAATTTTATAAATAATTTTATAAATAATTTATAAATAATTTTATATTTAATTTTATATTTAATTTTATATTTAATTTTATATTTAATTTTATATTTAATTTTATAAATAATTTTATAAATAATTTTATAAATAATTTTATAAATAATTTTATATTTAATTTTATTAATAATTTTATAATTAATTTTATAATTAATTTTATAATTAATTTTATATTTAATTTTATAATTAATTTTATAAATAATTTTATAAATAATTTAATTAAAAACGTTAATTTTATATTTTATAATTTTATATTTAATTTTATATTTTATAATTTTATATTTTCTTTTTTTGTTTTAATAAATTGAAAAACATACAAGAGTTTCAATTTTTTCTTGTAACTCTTCTTCTGAAAGATTCATATTTTAATTTTAAATTTAATTTTAAAATTTTTGAATATTTTTTTTTTTTAACAGAAAGTAAGAAAGAAAAATTATAAAAAAAATAAAAAAGAGAAAATAAAAAAAATGAAAAAAAATGAAAAAAAAAAATAAACTAAATTTTTTTTATTGTGGGCAAATAAAAATAAAATAAATCATATAAATTACTATATATAATAAATAATATTTATAATTTATTTTTTATTTTTTTTTATTTTTCCATTTTTTTCATTTTCCAAAAATAAAAATACAAAGAAATGCATAAAACAGAAACAATTTTGCTTTCTTTGCTATTTCTACCAATAATAATTCTAACAGCATTTACAGGAAAACCACAAATACAAATAATAATCACAATTACATCAATAATAGCAATTATAGTTTATTTTTTCACAACAAAAATAATTCAAAAATGCATTCCGTTAATTGAAAAAGTGGGGATAACAGGAAAAGACCTTAACAAACTTTCAGACAAACCAATACCAGAAGCAATGGGCATAGTGCCTGGTATTGCCTACCTTGTATTTACGATTCTAATCCAATTAATCCACCCCATAACATTGCAAGAGTACAACGCCGTCTTGACATCAATTTGCTTCATGATCCTTCTCGGTTTTGCAGATGATGTTCTCAACTTAAGATGGCGCGTTAAGATCTATCTCTCTTTGGTGGCAACACTGCCTATGGTTGTCTCATATTCCGGATCAACCCATATTTTGATTCCTGAATTTGCCAAAAAAATTCTTTCGCAAATTCCTGGAATTCCAGACCTTCCCACATTGATAGACATCGGGATCGGCTACAAACTTTACATGGTGCTTTTTACCGCGTTCTGCACAAACTCAATCAACATCCTTGCGGGTGTAAACGGTCTCGAAGTCGGACAGTCAGTGGTCATCGGCTTTGGTGTTTTGGCTTACTCGATCCTCAAGATCATCGAGACGCCCGCATCTTCCGCGCTCACAATAGAGTACCACACTGTTTCTATTCTTCTTGTCATACCCTTCATCTCTGTGTGCTTAGCTCTGCTCAAATTTAATTGGTATCCTTCTCGCGTTTTTGTGGGTGACACTTTTACTTATTTCTCTGGAATGGCTCTGGCTGTTATTGGAATCATCGGCCACTTCCCAGAAATGATGTCGTTGTTCTTCCTCCCCCAAATATTAAACTTTCTCTTATCTCTTCCTCAAATTCTCGGTATCTTCCCCTGTCCAAGACACCGTTTGGCTAAATATAATCCTAAAGACGGTCTTCTTTATGGCGTTAAAGAACACCATAATTTGCTTAATTTTTGGCTCAGAATATTCGGTCCGAAAAATGAAAGAGTGCTTACTATACATCTTATGGTTTTCCAGTTTGTTTGTATTTTGCTCGCTTTCGCCATTCGTTATTTTTATGCTTTTCTTTTGAATTGAATTTTTGTTTTTTTTTTATTTGGGAAATTCCTAAAAGATCTATTCCATTCATTTTAACAAAAAAAAAAATTAAAGAAAATTCAATTCCACAAAACAAAACAAAACAACAATTTTAAATTTTAAATTTTAAATTATAAATTATAAATTATAAATTATATTATTAAATCTTCAAAAACTAAATCTATTATTGAATTTTGATTTAATTGATAATAATCTTTGAAATCTTTCATTTCTTCTATAACTCCTTTTTTCAATCCAGATTTCACATCCTCAAATTCATCGTGATAAAGAAAATAAACAAATTGATTTATTGCTTCAAAAGATTTTCCTGAATAATCATGAACCTTATTTGTTTTGTCTGCAACATTTAGTTCAAACATACCTTTAAATAATTCACTTCTTATTATCAATATCAACTTATGGACTTTAATTTCTTTTTCATTCTCGTTTTCTGAGCAAATTATTGTGAAATCCTTTTTGGAATCATCTTGTCTAGACAATTCATCCAAATCTCTTAATATTCCTCTTCTTCCTTTTTTTGATTTAATCCAATTCAAATCCAATCCAACTTCCTTAAATAATTCCCTCAATTTTCTTTTTTTATTACTTCTTTCTATCATAAGTTGCTCTTTCTGTTTTTTTAAAGAAAGAAACTTTGAGCTTTTCCCAAACTTGAAATTATCCATAAAAATATCATATTCGAGAGAAATTTGCTCTTTAAATTGCTCAAAATCAGGGAAGCCTGTATAAATAAAATTCAGGGCAATTTGAACATCATCTTTTGCTTTTTGTTGACAAACATTAACAAATTTCTGTAAAACCGATGGATCATTATTACTGCCACTTAATCTTATAGATAAAATTTCCTTATTTACAAGAAAACATGAAGAATCATTGCTTTCGATCCGATAATCTGAAAAAGTACTTGAATCTAATAATTTCTTCATGTCTTCGATAATTGAATAAATTTGTAGCATCAAAGATTGAAATTTGAGTGAAAATACACTTTCTACTAAATTAAGAAATTTCGCATCATTTCTCAACAATAATTCAAACAATTTTTCATTATGCTCCCTTTTTGCAATTAAAAGTGGCACTTTTTTGGATCTGATTTTACTATTCACACTTATCCCATTTTTGATCAACAACTTTGCAATTTTAACAGAATCTCCATGAAGTGCTTTTCTATATTTGCAAACATAATCCAAGGCTGTTTTTTCATATTTATTTTTGGCAGTGACATCTACTCCTTTCCCAATTAAATACTCGATAAATTTAAACGAATTTTGATTTTGGCAAGCCATGATTAATGGTGTATTTTGTTCTTTTGTCATTATGTTAATGTCAGCCCCATTCTCAATCAAATATTCTGTGACTGTCACTAAATTATTCTGAAATGCAAAATATAAAGGCGTTTCTTCGTTTTTTGTCTTGGCATTGACATCAGCTCCCTTTTCAACAAGAGTCTTGACAATTTGAAACGAAATTGATTTCTTGCAAGCAAAATGCAAAGGTGTTTCTTCATATTTTGTCTTGGCATTGACATCAGCTCCCTTTTCAATAAGATAATTCAAAATATCAATTGATTTATTATACTGACAAACATAGTGTAAAGGTGTTTCTCGATAATCAATTTTGTGATTAGGATCTGCTCCATGCTCAACAAGAACTTTCACAATTTCAAAAGAATTTTGTTGGCATGCAATATATAACGGTGATTCGCTATATCCTGTTTTGGCATTGACATTGACATTAGCTCCATGCTCAACAAGAATTCTCACAATTTCAACAGAATTTTGTTGACAAGCTATAATAAGTGGCTTTTCAAAACGAATAGATTTGACATTAGCATCTGCTCCATGCTCAACAAGAATTCTCACAATTTCAACAGAATTTTTTTGACATGCAATAACCAATGGTATTTCTTTATATTCTTCTTTGTCATTGACACTAACATTAGCTCCATTCTCAACAAGAATTTTCACAATTTCATAAGATTTTTGTTGACATGCAAAAATCAAAGGTGTTTCTTCATTGATTGACTCGACATTAACATCTGCTTTTTTTTCAATAAGAGTTTTCACAATTTCATAAGAGTTTTGTTGACATGCAAAAATCAAAGCCGTTTCTTCTTTGTTTGTTTCGAAATTAACGTTTGCTTTTTTTTCAACAAGATATTTGACAGTTTCAATTGAATTTTGTTGGCAAGCAAAATGCAAAGGTGTTTGATTATTCTTATTCAAAACATTAATTTCTTCTCCTTTTTCAACAAGATATTTGACAGTTTCAAACGAGTTATTTTGTTGACAAGCAAAGTGTAAAGGTGTTTGATTTGTTTTTGTTTTGACATTAATTTCAGCTCCTTTTTCAACAAGATATTTGACAGTTTCAAACGAGTTATTATGTTGACAAGCAAAATGTAAAGGTGTTTGATTTGTTTTTGTTTTGACATTAATTTCAGCTCCTTTTTCAACAAGATATTTGACAGTTTCAAACGAGTTATTTTGTTGACAAGCAAAATGTAAAGGTGTTTGTTTACTTTTTGTTTTGACATTGACTTCTGCTCCTTTTTCAACAAGATATCCAACACTCTCAAATGAATTTTGTTGACAAGCAAAGTGTAAAGGTGTTTGATTATTCTTTGTTTTGACATTAACATCTGCTTTTTTTGCAATAAGATATTTAATAATTTCAAGTGCATTATTTTGTTTACAAGCAAAATGCAAAGGTGTTTGGTTTAATGAGTTTCTATCATTAATATTCGCACCTTTTTTAATAAGATCTTTTACATCTTCTATAGAATTTCTTTCACAAGCAGTAAATAAATTTTTACTTTTTGTTAAATGTGACATTTTTATCAAAATACAAAATGAAAAATGAAAAATGAAAAAAATGTTTTATGTTTTATTTATGTTTTATTTTTATGTTTAATTCTTCAGTTCATGCATTTTAAAACTTTTTAAAACATTTCTCATTAACATTGCAATTGTCATTGGACCTAAACCACCAGGAACTGGAGTAATAAATCCATCTTCACCTAATGAAACCTTTGCATTTTCAAAATCAACATCACCAACAATTCGAAATCCACTTTTTTGAGTTTTGTCCGGAATTTGATTAATTCCAACGTCAAGAACAACTGCTCCTTTCTTAAGCCAACTTCCCTGAATAAATTCTGGTTTTTGGATTGCTGCGACTAAAATGTCAGCTTGTGAAATTTTCTCGTGAATATCAGTTGTTTTGGAATGAACAATTGTCACTGTCGCGTTTCTGTTCAACAACAACATGGAAGTTGGAAGACCAACAAGATTTGAACGTCCAACAACAACCGCATGTTTTGATTCAATAGGGATGTTGTATCTGTCAAGTAATTCAATACATCCAAGTGGAGTGCATCCACTAAAAAGTGGATCTCTATCTTTCATTGCCAATTTTCCCACAGATTGTGGAGTAAATCCATCAACGTCTTTTTTTTCATCAATCATATCCTTTTATTTATTTATTTTTTTATTTATTTTTCCCAAACAAAAAAAAGAGAAGTGTCAGATGTTTTTGTTTTTGTTTTTGTTTTTAGAATGAGATCAAAAACATATCAAAAAGAAAAAAATTTTTTTTTCTCATTTTTTTTTTGGAAATTTATTGATTACCAGAATTTGTGCTTGATTTATATGTATTGGTAATGGTAATTCAACAAGAATCCCATGAATATTGGTATCTTGATTGTATTTTTGTATAACTTTTTCAATTTCTTCTTGAGTTGTATTTTCTGGAAAAATTGTTTCGAAAATTTTGATTCCAACTTCTTCTGCACTTTTTTTCTTCATACGGAAATAAATTTGCGAATCTTTTCTTTCTCCAACTAGAATTGCCGCAAGACCCGGAGTTTTATGCGTCACTTCTTTAAGTTGAGAAAGTTCATTTTTGACTTCTTGTTTTATATTTTGTGCAATTTTCTATTTCCGTTTAAAAGAAAAAAAAATGTGTTTGTTTTTTTAAATTTTTTTAAGAGAAGTTGTGAAAAAAAAATTTTGTTTAATATTAACTCGCCCATTAAAAACTGTTGCCATTTAAATTTAAATTTAAATTTAAATTTAATTCTTTTTTCTTTTATCAGATTAAAAAAAAAGAAATGAAAGAAAAATGAAAAAAAAAATTTTAGATTTGAAAAAAAATTTTTTCTTTTAAACAAAAAGACTCGTCAGCAAAAAAAATAATTGTTTTTTTAAGAGATTAATATAAAAAGCACAATCAAATAAAAAGATCTAATTAATTTAATTATTTAATTTCATTCATTTCAATATTCAAAACACAAGACATAACTTAAAAACAAAAATACAATTTTGATCTTTCTTTTCTTTTCTTTTTCTTTTCTTTTTAAATTTGATCAATTTGTTCCATTTTTTAAATTTGTTCCATTTGTTCCATTTTTTAAATTTGTTCAATTTGATCAATTTGTTCAATTTGTTCCATTTCTTTCAAAATCCAAAATTTAAAAAATTAAAAAATTCCATTTTTTTTAAAATTCATTTTTTTTCTTTTTTTTTAAAATTTAAAATTTAAAATGAGTTTGATTAAAACTTATCAATTTAAAGTTGTATTAATTGGAGAAAGTGGAGTAGGAAAAAGTTGTTTAGTTATTAGATTAACAAAAGATATATTCCAACCATTTCATATTTCAACTATTGGATGTAAAAAAAAAAAGCAAAAAATAAAATTTATTTTAACCAAATTTATTTTTAATTTAATATAAAAAGCATCTTTTTATACTAAGATATTTTCTTTTAAAGAAGATGAAGAAGTAAAATTATAAATATAAAAACCCAATTTTCCATTTCCTTTTTTTATTAAAAAATTAAAAATTAAAAATTAAAAAATTAAAAAATTAAAAAATTAAAATTAAAAAAAGATTAAATTGGAAATATGGGATACAGCAGGACAAGAAAGATATAATAGTTTAACTAGAATGTATTTCAGAGATGCTGTTGGTGCAATTTGTGTTTATGATATTACAAATAAAGTATTTTTTTTGTTTTAATTCAAAAACAATCCAAAAATTAAATAATCCAAAAATAATCCAAAAATAAAACAATCCAAAAATATTTAAAATAATAATCCAAAAATAATCTAAAAATAATTCAAAATTATTCGAAAATCAAAATATTCCAAAAATAATCTAAAAATAAAATCAAAATAATCTAAAAATAATCTAAAAATATTTAAAGGATACATTCTTTGAAGTCAAAAAAAGAATTCAAGAACTCAAAAGTGAATCACTAGATATAACAATTTTATTAATTGGAAATAAAATTGATCTTGAATCTCAAAGAAAAGTCAAATATGAAGAAGCAGCTGAATATGCAGAAGAAAATGGATTTTTATTTTATGAAACATCAGCCAAAAGTGGAGAAATTATTGGAGAATCATTTAAAGCATTAGGTAAATAATTATTAAATTAAATATTCAAATAAATATTAAATTAAATATTAAATTAATTTGAAAATAAATAGCTTCTTTGTTAAACAAAAACAATCAGGATATTCATCAAAAAATTAATTATAAAAATAATCAAAAATCAAAAAAAGAAGATAATATTGATATTAATTTAAATCAAAAACCTCAAAAAAGTGGAAAATGTTGTTAAATTATTCAAATTATATTTATAACAACTTTTGGATTAGATTTTGGATTTTTAATTTAATAGAATTTAATTTTGATTTTGAATTTGAATTTGAATTTGATTTTGATTTTGAATTTGAATTTGAATTTGATTTTGATTTTGAATTTGAATTTGATTTTCAATTTTGATTTTGAATTTGAATTTGAATTTGAATTTGAATTTGATTTGAATTTTGATTTTGATTTTGATTTTGAATTTGAATTTGAATTTGATTTTGAATTTGAATTTGAATTTGAATTTGAATTTGATTTTGAATTTTGAATTTGAATTTTGATTTTGATTTTGATTTTGATTTTGAATTTGAATTTGAATTTGATTTTGATTTTGAATTTGAATTTGATTTTGATTTTGATTTTGATTTTGAATTTGAATTTGATTTTGATTTTGATTTTGATTTTGATTTTGAATTTGAATTTGATTTTGATTTTGATTTTGATTTTGATTTTGATTTTGGAAATAAATTTTATATTGAAAAAAAGAAAAATTTTTTAATTAAAAAATTCTTGATTGAAATTAAATTTTCAATTCAATTCAATTCTATTATTATTTATTATTAAAAATAAATATTATTTCCAAAATAATAAAACCAATTAAAATTCAAAAATTAAAAATTAAATTAAAAAATTCCATTTTTTTTAAAATTCATTTTTTTTCTTTTTTTTTTTAAAATTTAAAATTTAAAAAAATGAATTTGATTAAAACTTATCAATTTAAAGTTGTATTAATTGGAGAAAGTGGAGTAGGAAAAAGTTGTTTAGTTATTAGATTAACAAAAGATATATTCCAATCACTTCATATTTCAACTATTGGATGTAAAAAAAAAAAAGCAAAAAAAAAAGGAAAAATAAAATTTATTTTAACCAAATTTATTTTTAATTTGATATAAAAAGCATCTTTTTATACTAAGATATTTTCTTTTAAAGAAAATGAAGAAGTAAAATTATAAATATAAAAACCCAATTTTCCATTCCCTTTTTTTATTAAAAATTAAAAAATTAAAAATTAAAAAATTAAAAAATTAAAATTAAAAAAAGATTAAATTGGAAATATGGGATACAGCAGGACAAGAAAGATATAATAGTTTAACTAGAATGTATTTCAGAGATGCTTTTGGTGCAATTTGTGTTTATGATATTACAAATAAAGTATTTTTTTTGTTTTAATTCAAAAACAATCCAAAAAAAAAATTCAAAAATATTCCAAAATTATTCGAAAATCAAAATAATCTAAAAATAAAATCAAAATAATCTAAAAATATCGAAAATCAAAATAATCCAAAAATAATCTAAAAATATTTAAAGGATACATTCTTTGAAGTCAAAAAAAGAATTCAAGAATTAAAAAGTGAATCACTAGATATAATAATTTTATTAATTGGAAATAAAATTGATCTTGAAGATGAAAGAGAAGTCAAATATGAAGAAGCAGCTGAATATGCAGAAGAAAATGGATTTTTATTTTATGAAACATCAGCTAAAAGTGGAGAAAATATTGGAGAATCATTTAGAGCATTAGGTAAATCAATATTCAATTAAATATTCAATTAAATATTAAATTAATTATTAAATTAATTTGAAAATAAATATTAAATTAAATATTAAATTAATTTGAAAATAAATATTAAATTAAATATTAAATTAATTTGAAAATAATTATTAAATTAAATATTAAATTAAATATTAAAATAAATATTCAATTAAATATTAAATTAATTTGAAAATAAATAGCTTCTTTGTTAAACAAAAACAATCAGGATATTCATCAAAAAATTAATTACAAAAATAATCAAAAATCAAAAAAAGAAGATAATATTGATATTAATTTAAATCAAAAACCTCAAAAAAGTGGAAAATGTTGTTAAATTATTCAAATTATATTTATAACAACTTTTGGATTAGATTTTGGATTTTTAATTTAATAGAATTTGATTTTGATTTTGATTTTGATTTTGAATTTGAATTTGAATTTGATTTTGATTTTGATTTTGAATTTAATTTTGAATTTGAATTTGAATTTGATTTTGAATTTGAATTTGAATTTGAATTTGAATTTGAATTTGATTTTGATTTTGATTTTGATTTTGATTTTGATTTTGATTTTGATTTTGATTTTGAATTTGAATTTTGAATTTGGATTTTGGAAATAAATTTTATATTGAAAAAAAGAAAAATTTTTTAATTAAAAAATTCTTGATTGAAATTAAATTTTCAATTCAATTCAATTCTATTATTATTTATTATTAAAAATAAATATTATTTCCAAAATAATAAAACCAATTAAAATTCAAAAATTCAAATTTTTTTAAAATTCATTTTTTTCCTTTTTTTTTAAAATTTAAAATTTAAAATGAATTTGATTAAAACTTATCAATTTAAAGTTGTATTAATTGGAGAAAGTGGAGTAGGAAAAACTTGTTTAGCTATTAGATTAACAAAAGATTTATTCCAACAAGTTCATGTTTCAACTATTGGATGTAAAAAAAAAAAGCAAAAAAAAAAAGCAAAAAATAAAATTTATTTTAACCAAATTTATTTTTAATTTAATATAAAAAGCATCTTTTTATACTAAGATATTTTCTTTTAAAGAAAATGAAGAAGTAAAATTATAAATATAAAAACCCAATTTTCCATTCCCTTTTTTTATTAAAAATTAAAAAATTAAAAATTAAAAATTAAAAAATTAAAATTAAAAAAAGATTAAATTGGAAATATGGGATACAGCAGGACAAGAAAGATATAATAGTTTAACTAGAATGTATTTCAGAGATGCTGTTGGTGCAATTTGTGTTTATGATATTACAGATAAAGTATTTTTTTTGTTTTAATCCAAAAACAATCCAAAAATTAAATATTCCAAAAATAAATATTTAAAGAATACATTTTTTGAAGCTAAAAAAAGAATTCAAGAACTCAAAAATGATTTACCAGATACAACAATTTTATTAATTGGAAATAAAGTTGATGTTAAAGATCAAAGAAAAGTTAAATATGAAGAAGCAGCTGAATATGCAAAAGAAAATGAATTTTTATTTTATGAATCATCAGCTAAAAGTGGAGAAAATGTTGAAGAATCATTTAAAGCATTAGGTAAATCAATATTCAATTAAATATTAAATTAAATATTCATTAAAAATATTAAATTAATTATTAAATTAAAATATTTAATTATTTTGAAAATAAATAGCTTCTCTTTTAAACCAAAATAATCAAAAATCAAAAAAAGAAGATAATATTGATATTAGTTTCAATCAAAAACCTCAAAAAAAGTGGAAAATGTTGTTAAATTATTCAAATTCTATTTTATAATAATTATTTGGAATTTTAATTTGATTTGATTTAATTTAATTTGATTTGATTTGATTTAATTGGAATTTTTTGATTATTTTTTTATTGTTAAAAAAAAAATATTTCTTAAATAAAAAGAAAAAAAAAAGAAAAATTTTTTTTGACTTTTTTTTTTTGAAAATCATTTTTTCCCTTTTCAAATTTAATATAATTTAATATAATTTAATTTAATTTAATTTAATTTAATTCAAAATGAATCCTATTAAAACTTATCAATTTAAAGTTGTATTAATTGGAGAATCTGATGTTGGAAAAACTTGTTTGGTTCTTAGATTAACAAAAGGAATATTTCAATCACTTCATGTTACAACAATTGGATGTAAAAAAACAGTTTGAAAAATGAATTTATTTCTATTTATTTCTATTCCATTTATCTTTTTTCATTTATTTCCAAATTTATTTCCAAATTTATTTTTAATTTAAAATCAAAAGCATCTTTTTATACTAAAACATTTTCTTTTGAAGAAGATGAAGAAGTAAAATTATAAATATAAAAACCCAATTTTCCATTCCCTTTTTTTATTAAAAATTAAAAAAATAAAAATCAAAAATTAAAAATTAAAAAATCAAAAATTAAAAAGGTTAAAATGGAAATATGGGATACAGCAGGACAAGAAAGATATAATAGTTTAACTAGGATGTATTTCAGAGGTGCTGTTGGTGCAATTTGTGTTTATGATATTACAAATAAAGTATTTTTGTTTTAATCCAAAAACAATCCAAATATTAAATATTAAAATATTAATTAAATATTAAAATATTAATTAAATATTAAATATTAAATATTAAAATAAATATTAAATATTAAATAAATATTAAAAGAATACTTTCGTTGAAGCTAAAAAAAGAGTTGAAGATCTCAAAAATGAATCACCAGATTCAATAGTTTTATTAATTGGAAATAAAATTGATCTTGAATCTCAAAGAGAAGTTAAAGATGAAGAAGCAGCTCAATATGCAGAAGAAAATGGATTTTTATTTTATGAAACATCAGCAGTAGATGGAGCATATGTTGAAGAATCATTTAAAGCATTAGGTAAATCATTATTCAATTAAATATTAAATTTAAAATTTAAAACTAAAAATTTCTTTTTTATAAAAAATAGCCTCTCTTTTCAGACATTATTATAACAATCCAAATTTTATCCAAGAATATACAACTCATATTAAATTTAATGAAGATGAAAAAAATCAACAGAAAAAAAAATGTTGTTAAATGAAAATTGGAATTTTGTTTTTATTTCAAATGTTTATTTGCAAAACAAGAAAAAACTTTGATTAACCAAAAAAAAAAAATTGAATAAAACTTTCTGAAATTTGTAAAAAGCAAAAAAAAATTTTTAAAATGTTTAAAAAAAAAAAAAAAGTGGAACAAAAAAAAAATTTTTTTTTTCTTTTTTTTTTCAAAATTGAAATTAAAACAAAAACAAAGTTTCTTTTCTCTAATTATTTTCTAAAGATTGATTTTTTACCAAAGTTTCAATAATTTTATCTTTTTCTTGAATTTTTTGGTTCAAATCCTCAGAATTCTTTTTAAGTTTTACAATTTTTGCATCTCTTTTTTTCAAAATGGAAATTAATCGATTAACTTTTTGGCGAAGTTTCAAGTTTTCTTCTTGAAAAATTAAGTTTTGTTCATTAATTTTAGATTGAATTTGATCAAGTTTTGTTTTTGAATCTTCAACAACAAAACTGAGTTCTTTGTTTACTTGAAGCAATTTAACAATATTAAGTTCATCTTCTTTTCGTTTTTCTTGTTCAAGTTGGTATAATTGTTGGAAGTCCATTTGATCCACATTTTTGATTTGTTTATTTTCTGTTTTATTTTTTTGATTTTTTTGATTTTTTTGCTTTTTATCTTCTTTTTTATCTTCTTTTTTTTGTGTTTGTTTTTCTTGATTTTGAGAAGTAAATTCATGAGATAAAGAAGATCTTGAAACTTTTGGATTTTTTCCAATTGGTCTTATATTATAAATGGGTTTTTTCTTAATTGGAATAATTTTTTCATTTTGATCAACATTTTTTGGTTTATTGATTAAATGAGGAGGAGATTTATTTTTGGGGGTGTCTTTATTATCTTTATTGTCTTTATTGTCTTTATTGTCTTTATTGTCTTTATTATCTTTATTATCTTTATTTGCTTTATTATCTTTATTTGCTTTATTTGCTTTATTTGAATTTGCCATACTAAATGAACGGTTAAAATTCCGAGATATTTTGATATGATGTCGTTTTGGTTTTTCTTCTGATTGTGGATTTTCTTTTGGTTTTTTTATCTTGATTCTTTTCTTATGTATATTTGTTGATTCTGGATTATTTTTGTTTGGCAAATTTCTTGAATTTTGATGAGGATTATTTTGAGGTTCATCAATTTTTTGTTTTTGTGAAATTTGGTTTTCATGATTTTTTGTTGGTTCTTTGTCTTTTAAAATAGAAAATATTTGAAAATGAGAAATTTTTAAATATAAAAAAATTTTTTTTTTTTGATTTTTTTTTTTACTTTTTGATTTAGAAGTTGTTTCTAATAATTTATCTAATTCTTTTTTTTGTTGTTCTAATTGTTTTTGATAATATGAAAGACTGTCACTTTTTGATTCAACACTTTCTAATAAATTTTGCATTTGTTCTAATTGTTGAATCTTTTTAGTTCTTTGTTCAATTTCTAATTCCAAATCCATTTAAACAAAAAAAAGTGAAAAAAATGAAAAAAAAAATGAAAAAAAAATAAGAAAAAAATAAGAAAAAATTGCGAAAATTAATCAAAATCTTTTTTAAATTAAATTGAAATTTATTTATTTATTTATTAATTAAAATCTTTTTTAAATTAAATTGAAATTTATTTATTTATTTATTTATTGATTAAAAAAAAAAGTTTGCTTTTTTTTGTTCCACTTTTTTTTTTTTTAAACATTTTAAAAATAAAATAAAAAACAAATCAAATTTTAAAATTTCCTTTTAAAAGAATCCATTCAATAACATCAATTAATAAATCAAACTTAAATTTTTTTGCAACTTGAAGAACTTGAAGAAACTTATCAACAAAAAATTGCCTATCAAAAGAGAGAACAAAATGGGAATTGTCTTCACACAAATTTGAAAGAAGACGACTTTTAGGCTTTTTACATTTGGCACACTTAAGATCCTGTATTTGGAAAGCGAGAAATTGATTCTGAACTTGGTTGAGCAAATTACTTTCAATTTGGAAATTATTATATTGATTTCCGCAGCTTGGACAAGACCAGAAACCATCGGAATCTTGGGGTTCTCTGCTTAGATCGAGATCTCGACACATTGAGCAGGATAGACAAAAGAGATCATGAACAAGAAGAGGAGTTGCAGGATTTCGAAATTTTGTTTCAGGTGAAAAATCACTGAATGAAATTGTCTGAAGTAAATTGCGCTTGAGTAAACCCGCTGCGTCTTCAGCATCTCGCAGCATGGAAAGCGTGTGGCATAGATACACAATGAACGAAAGAATCGATCCTGTTTTTTCGTTTTCTTGAGCCAAATGAGCCGATGTTTTGAACTGTGATATTGCATGAAAGGCTTGCTCTGTTATTTGTGTCTTAATGAGATTCTCTGAGAAGTTATTGACTGGATTCGTTTCTGTTCGCTTCTTGTGTTTGCTCTTCTTGTGGTTGCGTTTGTTTGATTGCAAAATTTCTTCAGGAATCGAAAGTGGATCTTCGCGACATTTGTAAATGAACATTCGTGTTTCCACAAGGAAAGAGTTGAATGATTGAAAGGAAGGAGTCTTTCAGAATAGGTGGGAGATGATCCGCAATTTGCCAAGACGAGGTTGGACTGTTTGTGTTTTCAATGCTGATATATGATGGGGAATTTTGTGAGGAATTTGGCTGTTCTTGAAAACCAGAAAAATTGAATTCGTCTAAAAAAAGCAGATGAGACCAAGTTTGGACAGGAAGAAAATCAAGATAACGGAACTCATCTTTTAAATGAACCGTTTTGATAAGCGAATCGATATAACTGCGGGTTTCTTCAGGAGATGTTCTTGGACAATTAATGAGCACTTTGTAGAAATTTGCAAAAAGAATTTTTGCATCAAGAGCTTCGAATTCTTGGACAAGCATGTGGAAATTCTTGTGGATAAGATCTGATACAAAACGAAGAAGCGAGGGATCATGAAGAGAGGATTGAGTGGATTTGAGCCAACGATAAAAATTGTTCAGAAGAAGATCAGAATATTTGGAAAATGGTGAATTTGAGTCTTCAAGCCAGCTGATCAACAAATTGCGCAGTATAGAAAGAGTGGAGACATGGGCTTGTTTCTGCTGATCAAATACGCCTCGATTAACTATTTGAGGTGTGTCAGGCAGATTCTGTGTTTTCGAATTTGCGGATGTGAAAACAACGGAATTTGACTCTGGTCCAGCACTGATTATTGAAACAACGGGGAAATAAAGAATAGAAAGCTCTACACTATTTGTGGAGTACATCCCTTCGCCAACCATTTTGTCTGGGACATGATACTTCTCGTCCATAAATAGAGCCAAATGGTCATCGTTTTCGATCCCACCTAAAGAAGGCTTTCCTGTCCCAGAAAACCACAACAAATGGCTGCTCTTCTGCAATGCGCGTGCAAAGAGAATGTCCATGAGAAGAATCATGTGGTCGCTGGATGAATTGCTCTGCAGATTGAGCAAAGGAACTTGGGCGTATTGTGCAAGAAAAGCGCGTTCTTCGCGGAGAGTTCTCATCTGTACAAGTTTTCCAAGAGCAGTTTGAACAGCTTCGGGCTGCCATGTTGTTCTCTTAAAAACACAAGCATCACGAGCGGAAAAGGGAGAGAATATGCAGGGGTTTTTGGAGACGAAGGGAAGAGACTCGTAAATTGTACTTTGTTGGAGATTTTGTGAAGATATTATTCCAAGTACAGATGATTTGAGAGCTCTGAAACGTTTAGATAGGATCTTATCCGCCAAACCAAGACCAGACTCTCTTTTTTTAGCATGATGCAAGTGAAAAACGGGATTAATGTTATTGAGATTTGTGTGCGTTTTTTCCATAAGAACGCTCAAATTTTGTTGCGAAATTGTTGGTTTCGATGCTGTGATAAGGATTATATGGAAATCTGAGTCGAAAGAAACTCCTATTACTCCAACAGATCTCTCCGTGTTCTCATAAACGCAAAACATCTGCAGCTGAGATATTGTATTTGCATATCCAGTATTTGAGGAGAGACGAGCAACAGGTGACACATCGACAGATTCTAATTCTTCGAGATCAAAGTTGGTCATATTGGTTCGTGCGCTGTGGACTCTCGATTGACGCGCCGCTCTTTTCACGCGACAACAATTCCCAAGAGCTAAAATGCACCGAGTCTCTGCTGTGACCTCGAGCTCGAAAACACCTACAACCTCGGGACGAAGTAAACATCGCGAGATCGCCCGAAAATGGTGAATATAGTCTTCCTCAGAAATACTGCACTTGTAAACATTATGTCGCTGTTGATTACGAGGAAGAACCATTTGCGGAGATGGCTCCATCTTCATCTGTTCTGGAAATTGGTTGGGCTGTAAATTTCCTATTAGATTTAAGTAAAAAACACGAGGACATTTTATTTGAACAAACGAAATGGAATTTTGGATTGAAATCCAAACATCGACTTTTCCAGGAACATTTGACTTTAGCAAACCAAGAACAATCCAATCAGAAAAAAGTAACGCTTGTCGCGAGTCTCGTAGATGTAGTTGTCCAGAAAGACCTTTGAGGCACTGCCCCTTCAATGTACCGCTCAATACGTAATATGAGCGCTTGTGTTTTCTGATGCTCTTCTTCGGTTGTGCTTTTTGTTGTGGAATCCCAAGAAATTAATTTTTTGCAAACAAACTGGAGTTTCCAAGAATTTTGACAAAAAAGCAAAAATTCAGAATATTTTTTTTTTCGATTTGGGATTTTTTCGGGCATTTTCTGTAGAAGATCTTCAACAAATCTCTCTGCAGAAGAGAACGATCTAATGCTACCAAGAAGAGAAAGTGGATTTTTCTTTCCAAAAGATAATGTTGCTTGAGAACGATGAGTTGAAGATTGTGTTATTGTGGAGTTGTGATCCCAAGCTTGGGGAGATTGGACAGAATCTTCAATATCAGGAACAGTATCTTTAGAAGGAGCACGAATATAGCTGAGCATGGATCTCTGTGTAGATTTAGCCTGTGCGATGCGTCTTTTGATCCATTCAGGATGTTCAACCTGTGGAACAGGGTTTGTGATGCCTTGAAGCGCAGCAGGGATCGTTATTATTTTCTGGATCACACTTGCAAGCCGCTGGAAATAATAATCCCAATCAACTATAGAACGCAAATCAAAGTGGGTCATGTGCGGATTCTTGCACCAACGAGCCAAGAAATTGTTACGGATCGAAATTTCAGATTGGAATATCAAAATCGGGATTGCTCTTTCAGCAACAGACCCGTCTTTTGGAAAGCGAGAGATAATGAATGAGCAAGATATTCCGCCTCGGTTTGTTGATGACTGCAAGATTTCCTGACCAACAAACTCAGCAAGTCTTTTCGCAGTGGTTATTGCTGTTGATTTTGACACATCATAATCTTCCAATGATCTTGAAAGGTTTCTTGTTTCGCTAATGTAACCCAGTAGTTCTGAGTCTTCCAACCCTTCTCCGTGGGAGTAAAGAAGATCGAGCCAGGAAAGAGCAACTTCACCAACTGTGCGATAGCATTCAATCAACGTTTTACCGCGCAAAAAACTGCGAAAAATTTGGGATTGGAAAATTTTGATCAATTTAATTTCCCCGCGTCTCTTGACTTCGAATCCCTTAAGCTCAGCAAGGCTTCCATCTTGGTTAAACACTGCATACCGTTTTTTCAAGGACTCGTTTTCTTTTTTTGAAGCAGGAAGCACCATAGCTCTATAAGGTCCATCCACTTCAAAAAATATACTGCATTCTTCAGTTTTGGAATATTTATTTTCAGACTTTTTTAGTGTCTGGTATTGTCTGTTAGAGAAATTGCGCCATACATCGTAGTTCAACATCATTCCAGGATACAATCCCCGGTGCTTCTTTGGTGGTTTCTGTTCGTTTTGTTCTGTAAACCAGAGCACTTCTGGAAAAGAGTTAGGCAATGCGCACCAGATTCCATCCGTATTGTGGCACAATAATCCCCCAAATCCGCATACAAAATTGTTGTTCTTCTCAACACTCAAATCATATACATATTCTCCGTGTTTTTTCACCTCTTTTTTTGCTTGATATTTTGATCCAAAAGTTTCCCCAATTTTGTTCTGTTCTGTTTTTTTGTTTTTTCCTTCAATAAATTCTACGCAATAACTTTTCCGATCTTCTTGAATGTTTTGTTTTTCAATTGATACTTGGAATCCTTGTTGCATTCCAATGACAAAGAGGTCGCAACAAAGTCCAATATTTGGAATTTTTGTGATTTGGAAATTTTGATAATTTTTATCGTAATTTTCCAAACATCCACATTTCAAGCAAAATTTACGATAGTTTTGAATGAATATATTTTTGATTTTAGCGGTTGATGAGATGATTTCAGAAGGAATACGAAATTGTTGTGTATTTTTTTCTGATAGAATATTGAAGAAAATAGATGCAAAGAATTTGGTTTGATTTTTATCTTGCAGAATATTAGAAAATGCTTCCTCTAATTCACTAATTTCTTCAACAGTTCTTTCTTTAAATAAATTCTCAATCACTCCACAATTTTTTTTTGGTTCTAATTTTCTTGCATTTCCAAAAGCTATTATCCAAGCTATTATTTTTGCCACATTTCCATCTACATCAATACACATTGGAATTGTGATATCTTCATCTTTCCCGATTCTCAATCCTTCAAATTGATCCTCTGAAAAATTAATTTGATCTGTATTATAACCATTGAAATTTAAACTAAAATCACGAAGTAATAAACAATCATAAAAACTGTCATTTTTGACAGCTCTAACGATTTTTAAGAAGAAACACTTGAGTTTTGATCGAAGTTTTTGGAATTTGGGTTCAATTTTTGGAATTAACACAAGAAGGTTGTTTTGCGATTTGTATAACTTGGTTAAATATGGAAATAAATTGATTTTCAATAATTTTTTTTCAATAGCAGGAATTTTTTGTATGTGAGTTAATAAATGATGCTGTTTCATCTCTTTGACAATTAAATTAGAGATTGAGTGATTTTTAGGGTTATTATGGAAAATGGAATGGGAATCCGTGACACGAACAGAGCCGAAAGATGTTTTAATCTTAGTAACTTTTCTGGAAGTTTTTTGTCTGATCACACATTTTATTTTCTGCCATTCAATTTTTCCATTTCTATCAACAGAAAGAGCAGACCAACCACCAATATCCAAACAGTATTGAACTTTTCTGTTTTGATCCAAAACAGAAACACCGAATTTATCAAAGAATTGATCGACAAATTGGCCGATCTGCAAAATGTGGATCATGTTATTTGGTGATTTTAAGATTATATTTTCTCGCCAATCGAGAGAGTCAAGTTCAAGAGGTATACCAATTCTTTCGACAAGTTGTCTTGCCTGTGTGATTATATTAGCGCCTGTTAAAGTAACTATACCAGCCATCTCCATTGAATGCCAACGAGCACCAGTTCTCATTACATATCCATAAAAGGAATTCAAAATGCATTTGTGTGCAAGTTGAAGTGAGTCGTATAATACAATTGATTTTGCGCATTCTTCAATCTCAATCGCTGTTCCATGTTCAACTGCATTTCTATATTTTGATAGTGCTTGTTTAAGTTTTTCTTTGTAAATGTATCTTCGATCTCTGAATAATTTTACTGTATCAACATAAAATGGATTTTCTCTTTGACAAACAATCTCACTTTTTTGTTTTGTTACAATTTTGTGACTTTTTGAATAAACTTTTTTAGAGTAATCTGTAAGTCTTTGTCTAATAATTCTAGCTTTTTCAGTCTTTATTAAGAAAATATTTATTTTTATATTAATTTTAATTTTAATTTTTTAATTTTGATTTTGATTTAATTTTAAATTGATTTTGATTTTAATTTTAATTTTAATTTTAATTTTAAATTGATTTTAATTTTTTGAATTGATTTTAATTTTAATTTTAATTTTAATTTTTAATTTTAATTTTGATTTTAATTTTAATTTTTTAAATTGATTTTTAATTTTAATTTTGATTTTAATTTTAATTTTAATTTTAATTTTAATTTTAATTTTGATTTTAATTTTAATTTTAATTTTGATATTGTGTTACTTCATTTAAATCTTCAAAATAAACAATCTTTTTTTCACCAGGAACATTGCTTGGAAATTTCTCTTCTTCTAATTGAGAAACAATCTGTTTATATTCTCCTTTATTTGGGAGATAAACATCGCCTCTCCAAATCCAGTCCATTTTGCGTTTACATTCATTTCTAGGATCATTATAAATACAACCAGCACATCTCTTTTCATTTGTAATTGAAGAAGGTTGAAGTCTGTTTGTTAAAATGATATTAGGATACATAGCAGCAACGTCAAGATGATAAATAATCGGTTTTTCTGTTCTTTTTGGATTATCCCTAAGATTCTCCAGTTTTTGGATCACATCTTCACGAACTTTTTGATAATTTTCAACTGATTCAAAAGGAATTCTGACTTCTTTTTCAATTGAAAATTTCAGTGTGTGATCTAAATTATCAATTAAATATTGAAAAGCAGAAGGATCGAGATTAAATGAATATTCGAGATCATTCCTGTAAATTCCACTTGAAATTGCTTCAACATGACCACCTATATATGTTTCACTCTTAAGAAGTTTTCCATCAACAAAATTCATCAGTTGTTTTTTCTTCTTGTTTGGAAATACAATTTCTGCTTCAAATCCTTTAACCATTAAAAGAGTTTCACATAATGTTCCACTCCCTTTTCGAAGAACATCATCTGGATTCATTGGGATAATTGAACATAACGAAAAGATAAAAGGATGAACATATTTTAGATATAAATAATAAGTTGCAACTGCATCAGATACTGAGTAATTTGCTAATGTTTGTGGTTGTTCGTGTGCAAATTTTGTCATATCTTCTGGATCAATTTCAAGTGGTTCATATCCTAGTTTTGCTTTAGTAACAGCTTTTAAACCTAATTTATTTTTATATTTGATTTTAATTTTGAATTTGATTTTAATTTTGATTTAAATTTAAATTTTAATTTTAATTTTGATTTTGATTTTGATTTTAATTTTATTTTAATTTTGATTTTGATTTTAATTTTGATTTTAAATTTGATTTTAATTTTGATTTTAATTTTAATTTTAATTTTAATTTTGATTTTAATTTTGATTTTGATTTTGATTTTAATTTTGTTTTTGATTTTGATTTTGATTTTTAATTTTAATTTTGAATTTAATTTTAATTTTTAATTTTAATTTTAATTTTAAATTTGATTTTAATTTTAATTTTGATTTTGATTTTAATTTTGATTTTTGATTTTGATTTTGATTTTGATTTTGATTTTGATTTTGATTTTGATTTTGATTTTGATTTTGATTTTGATTTTGATTTTGATTTTGATTTTGATTTTTGAATTTTGATTTTGATTTTGATTTTGATTTTGATTTTAATTTTAATTTTAATTTTAATTTTAATTTTAATTTTTAATTTTAATTTTGATTTTAATTTTGATTTTGATTTTATATTTTGATTTTAATTTTAATTTTAATTTTAATTTTAATTTTAATTTTAATTTTGATTTTGATTTTGATTTTGATTTTAATTTTGATTTTAATTTTGATTTTAATTTTGATTTTGATTTTGATTTTAATTTTGATTTTGATTTTAATTTTAATTTTGATTTTAATTTTGATTTTGATTTTGATTTTGATTTTGAATTTTAATTTTGATTTTATATTTTGATTTTAATTTACCTTGACTTCCCATTGGAAGATAAGAATCTCTTTTAACCCAACGAAAAATATCCAAATGAGGACAAAATTTACATTTAAATTCTTCTTTCAAATCTTTATAATAACCAATTTCCTGAAACATATCAATTCCATGAAAATGTGCTCGAGATTGAACAAAAGGCCAATCAAAAAAATCACCATTAAAAGTAACAATAACATTTGGTTTAACTTGGCGAATATGGAAAAAAAATCTTTTGAGAAGGTCTTTTTCATTTTTCTCATTAAAAATATGGAATTTGCCTTCAAATTCAGGTTTTGGAGTATATTCCAAATTTTTGATATCAGTTGAAACAATCTCACGATTAACAATCAAGTAACCTTTTCCAGAAAGCATATAAGAAATCATCATAACTTGGTCTACTTGAGGATCAGGAAATTTTAAAGGACTTTTAGTTGTTTCTATATCAAAAGCTAATATTTGCAATTCGGGTCTGTCTTCGAATTCAGAAACATGAGTTAGTATTGAATTTCCTTCAAAATAACGAACATTGTACCAATATCCTACTCTTATTCCTGTGTCAATTGCTACCCGAATGTAGTACGGTATATCATATTCTCGAATTTCAGTTATGAAATCTAATCCTTCAATTCGGATTTTTGTTGAACTAGTTTTTTCTATTTTTTTTTGCAATTCATTCCGCACAAAAACTAAATCTTCTACAACTCTAAAGCTTATTTTAATGCATTTTCTTCTGATTCCTGATAGATGATTTTTCTTCATTTTTCGAATTTATTTATTTTTTTTTTTTCCAATTTATAATTTCAAAAATTTTTATTTAGGGTTTTTCAGTTAAAAATTTCTTTCAGTTTTTGATTTTCAAACCAAATCAAGATCTTCTTTTTCAAGAACAACCATTTTCGATATTTTTGTTTCATATATTCTTCTAAGTGAACTTTCAACTTCGATCATTCTATCATTTTCAAATAAAACTAAAAAATATGGTTCAAATTGTAATGTTGATTTAAAAGTGCTTCCATTCTATTAAATTTTTAAATTGATTTTTATTATTTTGATTTTGATTTTGATTTTAATTTTGATTTTAATTTTGATTTTGATTTTGATTTTGATTTTAATTTTGATTTTGATTTTGATTTTGATTTTGATTTTGATTTTGATTTTGATTTTAATTTTAATTTTGATTTTGATTTTGATTTTGATTTTGATTTTGATTTTGATTTTGATTTTGATTTTGATTTTGAAATTGATTTTGAATTTGATTTTGATTTTGAAATTGATTTTGATTTTGATTTTGATTTGAATTTTGATTTTGATTTTAATTTTGAAATTGATTTTGATTTTGATTTTAATTTTGAAATTGATTTTAATTTTGATTTTGATTTTGATTTTGATTTTGATTTTGATTTGAATTTTGATTTTGATTTTAATTTTGATTTTGATTTTTGAAATTGATTTTGATTTTTGATTTTGATTTTGATTTTAATTTTGAAATTGATTTTGATTTTGATTTTGATTTTGATTTTGATTTTAATTTTCATTTTAATTTTAATTTTGATTTTGATTTTGATTTTGATTTTGATTTTGATTTTGATTTTGATTTTGAAATTGATTTTCATTTTCATTTTCATTTTGATATTAAATTAGGGAATTGAAAATTGAAAATTGAAAATACTTGTTCAATAAAATAAAGATCAACTGCACTTTTTAAAATTCCTGTTTCATTTTCCTCAATAGTTGTCTTGAATATTTTTTTTTTAAATGAAAGAAAAAAGGAAGATTTAAAAATAATCTTACTAGAAATTTTATTTAAAAAATTTATTACAGGTTGAAAATTGAAAAGCCAAGCCAATCTTGGATTATAATCTTTATATTCTTCAAAACCAAAAAGAAATTCTGTTTGTTGTTCTATTTGTTTTCTAAGTTTTCGATTTTCAGATAAATTTGTTTTATTTTTATTTTTAAATTTATTTTTAAATTGATTTTTAAATTGATTTTTATTTTTTTTTGAATAAGTTGGAAACATTATTTTAAAAAAGAAAAAGAAAAAATTAAATTTCATTTTTTAATTTAAAAAAATTTTTTTTTATAGTTTTTTGTTTTTAACGGTTTTAATTAATTAATTAATTAAAAAAAAAAATTATTTAATTTGTTTTTTATTTTCATTTCCTAAATAAACGTGGAATAAATTGATTTTGAACTTCAAATGTTTGAATATCTTTTAAAGAGATTGTAAATTCAGTTTTTTCTTGTTCTTCTTCTTGTTTTAACTAAATAATAATAATAAAAAAAAAAGTGGAACAAAATTATTAAACAAATTTTTGTTTTTTAAATTAATTAATTAATTAATTAATTAATTTTTACATCTCTTAATAAATTATATTCAATAATTGCACTTTCCCAATTCTTTCCAAAAAACTTATAAATTTTTTGTAATTCATTTTCTTGTTCGGTATTTTTCTTCATCAAATTCTTTCCAATTTTTTGTATTTTTTGAATAAAATTTTCACAATCAATAATTTCATTTTCCAAATCTTCAATTTTTTGGTCTTTTGTTTCTAATTGATTATGATATTTATCAACAAAAATTTGAGAATTCTCTTTTAAATTTGACATTTGATTTCCAAAAAATTGGAAAAATGCCAAAAAATCTTTTTGAAGATCAAAAAGTTGTTTTTTTGTTTCAAGAATTTTTTGTTGAACATCTTTGAGAATATCATAATTCGGGAGATTTTCCTTAGATGTTTGTGATAA
Organism: Anaeramoeba ignava; assembly: GCA_028826165.1. Lineage (NCBI taxonomy): Eukaryota > Anaeramoebidae > Anaeramoeba > Anaeramoeba ignava. The sequence continues at coordinate 123,225 of JAPDFW010000068.1, forward strand.
ATCAGTTGATTCTTTGATTTGGATTTTGGAAATATTAAAAATAAGAGATTTATTGTGAGTTTGTGTTTTTGGTTTAATTCCCAATAAAGAGAAAAAATTTCTACGAAAATTTTTCTTTGAGCGAGTATATTTGATTCTTTTTACTTGTTTTGGAAATGATTGAATTTTTGAGATATATTTAGGAAAAGTAATTTCTTTTGGTTGAGTATTTTTAAATAAATCAATAACAGGTTTTTTGTCTTTTAATTTTTGATTTTGATTTGATTTTCTTTTTTTTGATTTTTGATTTTTGATTTTGAATTTGAATTGATTTATGTTTTTGATTTTGAATTGATTTTTGATTTTGAATTTGAATTGATTTTTGATTTTGATTTTGATTTTGAATTGATTTTTGATTTTGATTTTGAATTGATTTATGTTTTTGATTTTGAATTGATTTTTGATTTTGAATTGATTTTTGATTTTGAATTGATTTTTGATTTTGATTTTGAATTGATTTTTGATTTTGATTTGATTTTTGATTTTGAATTTGATTTTTGATTTTGAATTGATTTTGGAATAGAATTATTTAAAGGTTGAAGAGCAATTCTTGTTGTCATTTTAGAAAAGAAAAAGGAAAAAAATGATAAAAAAAATTTTGTTTTCTTTTTAATTTTGTTTTATGTTTTTAACGGTTATTTAACAAATAGAAAAAATAAAAAGAAAAATTAATTTTGATTTTCTTTAATTTTCTTTAATTTTTTTTAATTGAAAAAAGTTGTATTTTTGTTTTTTTGGAAAGTTGATATTCAATTATCAAAAAATAATTGGATTAAAAAAAAATTGAAACAGATCAAGAGAAAAATTAATCTTTTTTAGGAGAATAACTTGGAGTTCTTAAGTTTCTTGGAGCAGGACTTTGTGATCTGTTTAAAGGAGAAGCAGATCTTGAATTTGGAGCAGCTCTTTGAGGAGAAGGAGTATTAGAACCAGATTTACGAGGAGGAGATCTTGAATTATGATTTAATGAACCATCTCTAACTGGTGATCTTGAAGGTGATCTTGATGGTGTTCTTGGTTTTCTTTCCATTGATGGTGTTCTTGATTTTCTTTCTCTTGATAATGATCTTGATGGTGTTCTTGGTTTTCTTTCTCTTGATGGTGTTCTTGATCTTCTTCTTCTTGGTGGTGATCTAGATCTTCTTGGTGGTGATCTTGATCTTCTTGGTGGTGATCTAGATCTTCTTCTTCTTGGTGGTGATCTTGATCTTCTTCTTGGTGGTGATCTAGATCTAAATAATTTATTATATTTGATTTATATTATTTAATTTATAATATTTAATTTATATTATTTAATTTATAATATTTGATTTATAATATTTGATTTATAATATTTAATTTATAATATTTAATTTATATTATTTAATTTATAATATTTAATTTATAATATTTAATTTATAATATTTAATTTATATTATTTAATTTATAATATTTAATTTATAATATTTAATTTATAATATTTAATTTATAATATTTAATTTATATTATTTAATTTTATATATTTAATTTATATTATTTAATTTATAATATTTAATTTATAATATTTAATTTATAATATTTAATTTATAATATTTAATTTATATTATTTAATTTATAATATTTGATTTATAATATTTGATTTATAATATTTAATTTATAATATTTAATTTATAATATTTAATTTATAATATTTAATTTATATTATTTAATTTATAATATTTAATTTATAATATTTAATTTATAATATTTAATTTATAATATTTGATTTATAATATTTGATTTAAAATATTTAATATATAATATTTGATTTATAATTTTTAATTTATATTATTTAATTTATAATACCTAAATGAACCTCTTCCTCTTGGTGGGAATCGACTTTTTCTTTCAAGACCTTCATCATAATCTAATTTAAGTCTTCTTCCTTCAAAAGAATATCCTTGAAATCTATGATAAGCATCTTCTGCATCTCTTTTATCCACAAATGTAACAAAACCCCAACCTTTATTTAAAAAATGAAATTAATTTTTTTTTTGACAAAACAATAAAATAAAAAATTATTCAAAAAAAGAAGGAGTAACTTACCTCTACTTCTTCCTGTTCTAAAATCTTTTCCAATCATTACACGTTGAAGTTCTCCACATTTTAAAAATAAATGTTCTAAATCTTTTTCATCAACAAAGAAAGGAAGATTGCCAACATATAAGCATCTTGAAGGTTCTTTTTCCCTGATTAATATTTTACAGTTAAATTATTCAAAATCAAAAATCAAAGAAAATCAAAAAAAAGTTTTTTTGTAAAATGAATATATTTATAAATTTATGAAGTCAAAATCAATTTAAAATCGAATTAAAAATTAAATCAAAATCAAATCAATCTAAAATCAAATCAAGTCAAAATCAATTTAAATCAAGTCAAAATCAATTTAAATCAAGTCAAATTCAAGTCAAATCAAAACCAAGTCAAAATTAATTAGAATCAATTTAAATTAAAATCAAGTCAAAATCAAATAGAATCAGCAAATCAAATGACAACCAAAAAAAAAAGAAAATCAAAAGAAATCAAAAAATTCATCTTGCATTTAAGCAAATAAATTTCAAGACAAAGAGCATAAAGATAAAGGATCATAAAAAAAAGGTTTTTGATTTGTTAATTAAGTATATCAACATGAATTGAATAAAAATAATCAATCCAATCAAAACCAAAACCAAAACCAAAATCAAAACCAAAACCAAAACCAAAATTAAAATATCAATCCAGTTAATCCGAACCAATTAAATTTTTTATCAATATCTTTTTATCAATATCTTTTTATCAATATCTTTTTATCAATATCTTTTTATCAATATCTTTTTATCAATATCTTTTTATCAATATCTTTTTATCAATATTATGAATTTAAATTTGAAATAAACGTGATAAAAATCCCAACAAATAATAATAATAATATTATTAATATTAATATATTTTTTTGTTTTTGTTTTTGTTTTTGTTTTTGTTTTTGTTTGACAACTCTCAATTATGTTATTAAAATAAAATATCTTCATTTATCTTCATTTATTATTTATTTTTATTTTTATTTTTATTTTTATTTTTATTTTTTATTTTTTACCATCTTCTGTTTCTTCCTCTATAAGGTTTAGGTGAACGTTCATTTGAACGAGAACGTGATCGATAAGACATTTTTTATTTATAAAAAGTTTTTTTTGTTTTTTAAAAATTAAAAAGAAAAAAATGAAAAAAAAAAATAAAAAAAAAAAAATTTTTTTGAATTATGTTATTTTTTATAAAAATTAATCATTTTTTTTCATTTTTTTTTTCTTTTTTTTAAAATAAAAATAAAATGAATCAAAATTATCAAATTCAAACACAAATTGATCAAGAAATTGCAATTTTAGAAACAGTTTTAATAAGTTTACAAAATTTATTAAATAATTTAAATTCTATAATTTTACAAAATTCAAATCAAATAAACTGGAGTATTCAAGAAGAAATCAAAGAAATAAAACAAAAAATGGCTAAAACAAACAGAAGAAAAATAATGCTTTTACAATTTCTTGAATTTGTATGTCCAATTGGGGTTTTGGAATATGATTTTGAAGGAAAGGAATCTGGAGAGCTCAAAGTTAAAGAAGGAGATACAGTTAAAGTATTAAAAGAATATGAAAATGGTTGGTGTGATGCCTTAATTGTTGATATTAAAAATGATCCAAAATCCAAAAATCAAAATCAAAATCAAAACCAAAATCAAAATCAAAATCAAATTGATCATCAAATTGGTTTATTTGGGAATGTTCCTATTAAATATCTTTCTTTATCTCAACAATTACCTATTTATTTAACTGAATTTGAAAATTATCTTAAATTTATTGCTAATACTGAGTTTCAAAATATTCCTCCAAATAATCTTTGTTTTGCGAAATTCTGTTTTCAAGCTTCACAATATGATGAAATTGATATTGAACAAAATGATTTATGTATTATGCTTTTAGATAAGGAAGATGGTTGGTGTGAAATTTATCATTTAAAATCATGTACAATGAGTGAAGCATATAATAATAATTAAATATTAAATATTAAAAATAATAAATAAATATTAAATATTAAATATTAAATATTAAATATTAAATATTAAATATTAAATATTAATTAAATAATAAATAAATAATAAATATTAAATATTAATTAAATATTAATTATTAATTAAATATTAAATATTCTTCAGCTAATCAAGGAGTAGTCCCATTGAATTACCTAGACTTTTATCAAACAAATGATAAAGTTGAATATGGAGTCTTGATTGGTGACTACACATCACAAACAGATGAAGAGTTAACACTTAAAAGAGGAGATCTTGTTGAAATCATCCAAACATTAGATCAAGGATGGCTTCTTGTTCGTTTAGATGATTCTTCTGGTTTTATTCCAAGAAGAAAAGTTAGCTTTTTAAAATCAAACACAGAAGATACAAAACGAAAAATCATTTCAAAAAGATACAGCAAATTAAATCCAAAGCAAATGGAAGATAGTTTTAAACAATTTCAAGATATTCAAAATGAACTATCTGATTCTTATTCAAATTTTCAATCAAAATTTTCTGAATTTCTTCAATCATCTGAAAATAGTCTTTCAATTTTTCGTTCTTTAATTAAACAAAACAAAAACGAAAATAATTGAAGTAATTCAGAAAATTATCCAAAAATTGGTTTTTGGTTTTTGGTTTTTGTTTTTTCAATGTTTGATTGATTTATTTTAAAATAAAAAAAATTTTTTTTCCAAATCTTTGAAATTATTTTTTTCCATTTTTATTATTTTGTTTTTCCTTTAAATGTCACTTAAAATGAGAGCAAGTCTTAATAAAAATAAATACATTTCAGGAGAAACTTTGAAATGCCAAATTGAAATGGATAATTCTTCACAAAATGAAAATAACAAAATTTCCTTTTTAACAATTCAATTAATCGGAAGAATTTCCCCAAGAAAAAAATACAAACCACAATTTGAAGAATGGATTAACGCAAGGAAGCTAGAAGAAAATCAATCAAATCGGATATTCCTGAAAAACTCAACTTCACTTAAATTAACTCAACCTGAAGATGCTTGGTTTATTATTTATGAATCAAATCCAGTAATAATTGCGACCGATATTGAAATGAAAGGGAATTTAACATGTAAATCTAATCTGTTTGAATTCTTCTTCTTTTTTATTTTTTTGGATTTAATCTTTTGGACTCATTTCCATTTCTTCTTCAAAATTGTTTAGTTCAACAAGAAATTCAAATTCCTTGGGAATTACCAACTTCATTTCAAGGGAATTTTGCCCAAATAACTTACTTTGTCAAAATATCAATTCAGAAACAATTTGAGCAAATCAATTCATTAAAGTTACCTCTTTCGATCTTCAACTATTTTTCTTGTAACCATTTGATTTTCTAAAAAAGAAAAAGAAGGAAAAACAAATTAAAAAATTAAAGCTAAAAGGAATTGTTTGCTTATTTTTGGTTGAATAAATTAATTATTCAAATAATAATAGTGTTTGAACGGATTAAAATTCCAAATATTTTGCAAACGTTTTATCCTTCAAATTCAAGTTCACTCACAAAAATAGAATCAAAAAAAATGGAACAAAAAAAATCCATTTATTTTAATTCAGTTTGGAATTTACTTGAACCAGCAGATTTTTTAATAGATAAAAACGGGAAAGAAGTGCTTAAAATACAAATTCCAAAAAGAAAATTTTATTTAGGAGAAAGTGTTGTTGGATTTTTTAATTTCTATCAAACAGAAAATTTTCTTTGTCAAGAGGTTGCAATAACATTAGAAACTGAAGAGACTCTTCAATTATTTGGAAAGAGTGAATCAAAATCATTACAAAATCTTAGTATTCAGAAAGGTTTATTCTGAATATTTAGAAAATGTTGAATCAATCAAAAAAACTCAATTCTGTTTGAATATTCCAAGAGAAGGATTTTGTCAATTCCAAACAGAAATAAGTAAATAATTTAATTCAAATAAACTTTTTCCTTTTTTTTTTTTTCTTTTTTATTAATTTTTTTTTATTTGATCTTTGATTAGTTAGTTTAAATTGGTTTCTTTTTATTGATATCTTTTTCAAAAAAATTGAAGAAAATCAAACGAATGAATCAAATTTTAGTTCTAAAAAAGAGAAAACAACTTTTAAAATACCCCTTTTTATTGAATTTGATCAAAACTAAAATAAAAAATAATAAACAAAAATTTTTTCATTTATATTTTTATTTTTCTTTTTCTTTCTCTTTTTTTTTACTTAATGAAAATTTTTGTTTTTGTTTTTGTTTTTTTGGTGGTGATTTGCTCTGCAACCTTTACTGAAAAAGAAGTTGAAACACTCTTTCAAGATTTTGAAAAAAAATTTGAAAAGGTTTATTTAAGTTCTCAAGAAAGGGAGTACAGGAAAGAAATGTTTCTACAGCATTTAATCGAAAATGAAAGACACAATAACGATCCTACTCAAACTTATAAAAGTTAATTTTATTTAAAAAAAAAAATTTAATAAATCAAAAAATAAATACATTATCGCAAGTCAACAAATAAAAAAAGCAAAAAAATTTTTTTAATCCCGAAAATAAATAAATTAATAAATAAATAAATTAATAAATAAATAAATAAATAAATTAATAAATAAATTAATAAATAAATTAATTAATAAATTAATAAATTAATAAATTAATAAATTAATAAATTAATAAATAAATAAATAAATAAATAAATAAATAAATAAATAAATAAATAAATAAATTAATAAATTAATAAATTAATAAATAAATTAATAAATTAATAAATTAATAAATTAATAAATTAATAAATTAATAAATTAATAAATTAATAAATTAATAAATTAATAAATTAATAAATTAATAAATAAATAAATAAATAAATAAATAAATTAATAAATAAATAAATTAATAAATAAATAAATAAATTAATAAATAAATAAATTAATAAATAAATTAATAAATTAATAAATTAATAAATTAATAAATAAATAAATTAATAAATTAATAAATAAATTAATAAATTAATAAATTAATAAATTAATAAATTAATAAATTAATAAATTAATAAATTAATAAATTAATAAATTAATAAATTAATAAATTAATAAATTAAATTAATAAATAAATTAATAAATTAATAAATTAATAAATTAATAAATAAATTAATAAATTAATAAATTAATAAATAAAAAAATAAATAAAAAAAAAAATAAATAAATTAATAAATAAAAAAATAAAATAAATAAATTAATAAATAAATAAATTAATAAATTAATAAATTAATAAATAAATAAATTAATAAATTAATAAATTAATAAATTAATAAGTTAATAAATTAATAAATTAATAAATTAATAAATTAATAAATTAATAAATTAATAAATTAATAAATTAATAAATAAATTCAATAAATTAATAAATTAATAAATTAATAAATTAATAAATAAATAAATTAATAAATTAATAAATTAATAAGTTAATAAATTAATAAATTAATAAATTAATAAATAAATAAATTAATAAATTAATAAATTAATAAATTAATAAATTAATAAATTAATAAATAAATTAATAAATTAATAAATTAATAAATTAATAAATTAATAAATAAATAAATAAATTAATAAATAAAATAAATTAAATAAAAAAATAAATTAATAAATTAATAAATAAATTAATAAATTAATAAATTAATAAATTAATAAATTAATAAATTAATAAATTAATAAATTAATAAAATTAATAAATTAATAAATTAATAAATAAATAAATTAAATTAATAAATTAATAAATTAATAAATAAATAAATTAATAAATTAATAAATTAATAAATTAATAAATTAATAAATTAATAAATTAATAAATTAATAAATTAATAAATTAATAAATTAATATAAGTTAATAAATAAATAAATTAATTAATAAGTTAATAAATAAATTAATAAATAAGTTAATAAAATAAATTAATTAATAAGTTAATAAATTAATAAATAAATAAATTAATAAATAAATAAATTAATAAATAAATAAATTAATAAATTAAAATAAGTAAATAAATAAATAAATAAATAAATTAATTAATAAATTAATAAATTAATAAATTAATAAATTAATAAATAAATTAAATAAATAAATAAATTAATAAATTAATAAATTAATATTAATAAATAAATTAATAAATAAATAAATAAATTAAATAAATAAATTAATAAATTAATAAATAAATAAATTAATAAATTAATAAATAAATAAATTAATAAATAAATTGATTAATAAATAAATTAATAAATTAATAAGTTAATAAATTAATAAATAAGTTAATAAATAAATTAATTAATAAGTTAATAAATAAATTAATTAATAAGTTAATAAATTAATAAATAAATAAATTAATAAATAAGTTAATAAATTAATAAATAAATAAATTAATAAATTAATAAATTAATAAATAAATAAATAAATAAATAAATAAATAAATAAATAGAGGTTGGGATGGAATCCCTCTTGGTTCGCGGATATCTATATTTGGTCGCGGATGTTCTTTTATATCCACGAACAAAAAATTATCCTCGAAATTTTTTTTTCCGTAGATGTTAATTGAGATTCGCGAAAAATGATTAATTCGCTAAAATGAGGAAGTTCGGAAAATGTCCCTATTTGATCTCGGTGAATTATTTTGAAAAAAATTATTTTTGATCATTTTTTTCTTATGGAAAATTCGTTTTAATTTTATCAAAATTCTCAATAAAATCGCTAACCAATTCTTCTTGAAGAATTTTCTGATAGTGAAGAAGAAATTAGAGATTTTGATTCAATAAAATTTGAAGAACTGCAAGCAACTAATAATGAACAGAGATTAGAAATTCTAACAAATTTTGGATTTCAAGATTTTCTCAGTTTATTTCAATTAGTCGAACTCGATTTTCAATATCAGGGAAGAGGAGCTAGAAGAATGAAGCAAACAAATGAAACAACTTTTCTCATGAGCTTGGTATGGAAGATTTTTTCAAGAATATTCATTAATGGTTGATAAAGCATATTATGATCTTCAAAATGAAATTCAAATTGTGATCCCTTTCAAAAAACCGAGAGGATGTGAACTCAATCAAGAAGAACATTTTTTAATGCTAGATTATCTTCTTGTTGGATCCAAATTGAGCATTATTACGGAAGATTAAAAGTTCTATGACCATGCATGTCCAATAATTGGTGTTGAGAAAGA